>BPLR01017942.1:0-26217 GCA_021605095.1 Caerostris extrusa | reverse complement strand
TCTGCAACAGATCCTTTTTTTTCTAATGCAGCTGGCAAACACAGACAGCTTGGTCTTTGGATGCCTTAAGGCAAGTGCTGCAGAAACGTACTCACTTTGCATTACCCAGGGGGCGCGTGTAACTTGAAGATAAGCCACGGACGCGGAGTAACAATGCCCCCCGCAACGCTGTACGATCCTATTAGGACCGGGACCTACTTTTTTAAAGTGGATTCCGAACCACTACAAACAACCATGGCACCGCCGGGACTCGAACCCGAAACCTGTAGTACCGAGCGCCAGAGCGCTAGCCACTCGGCCATTCAGGCTCCGCAACAGATACTACATTTTTTAATAATATTTAGCTCACTGGAAAAATTCCACAAGAGTGGTTCTCTGCACACATCAGCCCAATTCCTAGCCAAGCAAAGTAAGCTTCCATTACCTCCCTAGCTACCCATTGCCGTAACTTAACGTTTCATTTAAATTTTTGAAATGATTCCTTTATGAAGGGAATTATTCATTCTTTCTGTAAAAGACAAGTTTATCCATTATCATTTCGAGGGTTCATTCCTTTTAAGGATTGCATGTACTCTTTGCCCTTCTTCATCACAAAACCATCGAAGCTAAAAATTCAAAAAACTATTTCATTTATCTAAATTAGAGCATGTCTTCTGCCTATGATTCAATTCGGAGAGATGGGAGTATATATAAATTTCTACAAGTTCTAGGTTTAAAAGGGCATCGCTGAAAATTGGGCTTTTTGCTTTTTGTAACTTAACAGGAATTTTGTGTAATGTAAAATGGAGAAACTCTGTTTGAATGAAATTATTTTCACTTGCGGTGTTCAACATGGCAGTGTGCCAAGTGCATTTCTGCTTCACTATTTGCACGTGAGAATTTTTAGATGTCATCTCTGCTCATACTGAATGCTTCATATATGCAGACAATACTTCCTAAATTAACAATGATAAATGTCTCGACCAAGTTCTATGCAATCTTCAAATAACTATTCCTAAATTAACTCAATCGTGTGAAACGTGGAAGTTCGTTCTTCAACCTGAGGAATGCGAACAGAAAATTTTTCAAATAAAAAATTCCATTTCATAATCTGCACAGATTCGTACCATAAATAGTCCATTTCTAATTTTTTTTGGCATGATTTTCTCTCATAACCTTACTTTCAAACAAACTTCCTGGCTTAAAAAATGAAGCCATCAAAAAAGATAAATACAAATCAAAGCAATTGCAGCTCATTCGAGGCGTTATCTGCCCTGGCATCTCATTTAAATTGCTATTTCTACTATACAAAGCTTACTTGAATATGGGTCACCTATTTTTATCTCAGCTATTGTGATCTCAAAATTCTAAATTTGTATCATTTTAGCTTTTTAGATTTCGCAACAGTTCTTCCAAACTGGACTCCGATCTCTATTTTACATAAAGAAGCCGATCCACTTCCATTGTTTCAGAGGCAGTTTATCCTGGCAGAGTACTTTTACCATTCGATTCATCCTCTTATCTCTCCATTTATCTTAAGGTCTCTCTCTCAAAATATTGAAACTTATCCCATTTATCTTCAAAACATTTTTGCATGGTATTTAGACAGCTTGACATCCAGTTTAATAGCTAATTTTTCTACAGTCACTCAAAATCCAAAATCGCATTTCATCTTAATAATTTTTACCCTCCCTTTTCAAAAAAAAAAAAAAAAAAAAAAAAAAAAAAAACAGCTACACTATGATGTTATCAAACACCAAACTCCTTTTAGAACAAGATAAATATGAAGACTGGTGGAAAGGCAAGATTATGTGACCTCAAGATGCATCCAAGACATTCAATAGCTATCATCAACTACCTTTTCCCGAGTCTTAATCAGGTTAGATTTCAATTACAATAGCACAGTATCAGAGGAAGCCCTTTTGCACTGGCTTTTTAACCATCTTGGCATATGTTCTCTCAGCTTTCAACTATGCTATCCTTACAAAAAGTTTTTCTGTTCTTCTCGCTTTACAAAAATCGCAACTTGCAATCCAGTAGCGTCATCAAAATATTCAAGTCAAATACACAAACCATCTTAAACGGCATTTTAACAACTGAGTTCATCGGGATTCCAGGACATGTTGACATCACAAAAAATATACAGTAGAACACCCCCAAGTGGGCCCAGCTGTGATTAAAGCAATAGCTGCAAACTCTTGGGGTGTCGTATATGGTATCTCATCAAAATTGCAAACTCCACTATCTACCAGCATTCTGGGACATGGCTCTTCTATTTTTTATTTCCTCTTGTTCAAGCAACCTCCAAATTTTCACAACTGTGTAGAAATATCGTTTTACGGTTTGCAACAGGTTTCCTGTGGATCCCTATTCAATGCTATATAAAGAAGCCGACCAAATACCCTCTTCCATAGACAGTTTTATATTAGCAGAACGTTTTTCTAAATCATATATTCTCCCGTTTGAATCAACCAATTTCTCACCAAACCTTTTGAAAAATTTACACATTACCATTTCCTCTCTAATTCAATCTTCATCCCATTGATAAAAATGATAAAATTTCTTTTCATCTTGATGATACCCTTCAAGTTAAACAAACTACTACATCATTTAATTAAGAATCTTTTGGAACAATATAGAAAGGAAAACTGGAAAAAATAAAATCGTTTTAGGAACTGATGCATCAAAACTCCAATCAAGCACTCAATATCTGAATTAATTTTTCTCTCGAGAAAAACATATGCACATATAAACTCAACATATGTACTCGAATCACACATACAACTCGTACCATACCATTACAATATTTTATCAGATATCTCTCTGCTTTTCGAGCTCTCCAAAATTGTAATTTTAAATCCTCATGAGTTATAAGCTGCTTGGAAATCATTTAAAATAAAACTTGAATTCAATTTCCTCTTTGAAAATCGCCGGGACTCAAGTCACGTTGGCATAAGCGAAAACTAACAAGCAGACTCATAGCAAAATCCGCGTCAAGATACAATGATTTTTTAAATTGGATACCACCGGAAGACATCATCTATCATAAAAAAAAGACAGCTTTTTAAAACCTCAGATTAACAATGGAACAAGGAAAATACGCCAGGGGATCTGATTCATTTAAATAGTATCCAAACCACCTCAGCGTCTTTTACCTGTCAATAGAAAGAAGTACTAATTTCAAAATTTCGCGCAAAACCTATCTTTCTAAGTTAGACTCAATATATTTGGGTTAACATCTTCTCCACTATGCTCATGCAATAAACCTGAAACAGAGGGACATATTTTATTTCAATCCGCAAAATATGACGTACAAAGAGAAAAGCTGAAATAGGTTTTTAGATACAAAGTCTATCATTTTTTGTTGTAACGCAGCTGGAAAATACTTAGACGGTTGTCTTGGATGCCTTAAGGCAAGCGCTGCATCGACGTTACTCACTTAGTACTACCCAGGAGGTGCGCATAGTTTGAAGATAAGCTACGGACGCGGAGTAACAATACCCCCCGCAATTCTCTACAATCATGTTAGACAGGGACCTAAGAAACACTACAAACATCCATGGCACCGCGGGCCAGAGCGCTAGCCACTCGGCCATTCAGGCTCTTAGTCATATCCATTCTTGGTTATTTGATATGAGCGATGTACCTTATGAAACTATATCAATAATTAATTTCCTACAAAAAATTACGTAGTTTTTTGTATTTTCCTTTTTCGTGTGTGTGTGTTAACCTTTTTTATTTTTTTTAGGAACAGAAGTTCTGCACAACACCACATTTCGGTGATTTTTTAATACTTTGGAATCAGTCAAATCCTACTGATTATCCTTTTTCATATCCTTTTTAATGCATTATCTTTTCTTATCTTTTTTTTTTTTTGCTGATTTCTTCTTAAGAGCAATTGGATAAATTGTGATAAAGCAGCTAACACGAGTATAAATCTCAAAGTCAAGTCAAGTCAAATCAATTAAAGTCAATATAATTAAAAATATAATGTAAACGATCAATGTACATTAATTATGGTTTTCAGATATGAAAATTCTTCTTATTTTTTTTTTTTTGCTAAAATTTTTTTCAGAAATGCAATTTTATTTTAATTCTCAGAATCAGTAAATATTTCGATTAAAATGAAATTCCATCTTTGACTTTACATCCTTAAAAAAAAGCTGCGTTTCATTAAAGGTCCCAATAGTAGAAACAAAAAATCATAAAATTGTTAATTAATGAAATGAAAATTTTATTCCTTCAAAGAAAAGTATTAAAAATGTGTTCATCCATTTTTAATTCCCCCTCAGCAATTATTTATTCAATTTTTACTTTCTGTAAGAAATTCGTGTGAATAGCGCAAAGAAATAAATATTTAGTTAACACCAACAAGCAAGTAAAAATGAAAATAAATTACTTTTTAGTTAACTCTTAACTCTATGCTCAAGTAAAATAAGCTGATAGTTTATATACTAATTAACAAAGGATAACATATTCATACACACAAAAAATAATCCAAGAAAGTTGGAATACAGAAAATAAAGCAACCGTAATTAACTCATTAAAAATCTCCACTAACTATGACAGGAAAATAGCAAAACAAAAGAGATATCATTAAATTCTAATGAGATAAAAAAAAAAAAAACACGCAGACATGAAAAGACATCTTGGTTTTATTTTTTTAAAAATAATATTATAATGAAAAGATTTTCTTGTGTGAAATATGTAGAACAACAAAGTTCTCGTGGCTTAGATAAAATTTTTAATACTGTAGAATAATTTTAATTAAAAACTGAAACGTGGAATATGAAAATTAAAAAAATATTTACTTTTTTATCTTACACTGCTAATGATAGTTTTCAAGTAAAAGAAAATATGATATTTTTATTGCTTATTATTATTTATCTTTACATATATTAAAAGTTTAAAATTACTTAGTTGAAAAGATAACAGTTATTTATTTTTCATTTAAATGGCGAATAGGAAAATTGGAATAGGAAAATTAAAAATCTTTTTTTAACATGCATAGTTTAAATGTATTATATTATTTTATTTGGCAATATTATTATCTTTTTACATGCATTAAAAGTTGATAAATTCCTTTGTTGATGTAGAGAGCAGACACATTTATTTTTCATTTAAATGGATGTTGTATAAATAAGTATAGTCAATGAAATTTTAATCCTTAATGCTATATTTACATTCGTAACTTCTTTTAATTTAGATGCTCAATATTAGGTGAGAATGAGGTTTTATTTAAATACATTTGTTTATGTTGGGGGTCTGCTGGTTGAGTGACTGGCGCTGTGGTGTTCGTTTTGTTTCGGGTTCGAATCGTGGCGGTGCTATAGATGTCTGTAGTGATTCGGAATCCTCATTAAGCCATTTTGTTCTGATTTAATATGACCGCAGAGTATTGGGCGTAGGCCTGAAAATCCTATCCAGTAAAAACAAAAAAGAAAAACATCTCCTGTTCCGAAATTTGCCAGTGGGCAGACCGCCTTGGCCCACCATGCGACAGTTGCGCGCCACTGATGATGATGTTTATGTTGGCTCTGGAATGATTTTCCATCGGGTACGAGAGAGATGAAATGTGGTTGCGAATCCCTGAATACCACGTTAGTAGTGTTGGGTTAAAATTGCGGTGGGCAAATGTGAATGCAATTTTAGCAGGAAACCTGCGAGGCAACCTTGGCAACACTGAATCTGTTGCATTTTTGTCATTCTAGTGGCTCGGATAAAAGTATCTAGCATTCGAAAAACAGCAATAACGAAGGCTCTTATAAAAATCCAAAAATTTAAATAACAGTAAAATATACATTAAATATGCAGTGAGGAAATTTAGTCAGCCCATTTTATGCCGAATTCATTATTATCACTAATAATCAGGATTTAAAAAAATGAAAATATATGTGTGTAAAAATTACGCACGATGTAAGTTAAGCTTCCTGTTGATGTTTGTGGGTGAAAGGGGAACCTTTCAGGTAATTCATCAATGTCTTATTAGAGAGATAGAGGTAATAATAATGTTATAATTTTTTAAACTATTAAATAGTTGAACGTTGAACTAATTAATCATTATTATCTACATTGCTCAGAAAAGAAGTAACTGACTGTGATAAAATATTTCAAACAATCCGGGAATTTAGAATGACAGGGGTTTGGTTTGCCGCTCTACGGTCACTTTAGGCTGATTAGACCAGGACATACAATTTAACGGGGATTGAGAACCACTCATAAACATCCATGTCACCTCAGGATTCGAACCTGGAGTCTGTGGTATCAAAAGCCAGTATCAGTATTAGCCGATTGGCCATCAGGCAGCTGGACAGGACAGGAATAGACAGGAGAAAAAATATAGAAATGACAGAATTGTTTTAAAAAAAAGAATATAAAAACATTTTAAATTAGTTTTGGTATTGAAAGCATTTTTTAAAAATTAATAATTTAATCTTATACATAGCTTATTTAATTGAAAAAAAAGGTTCTTTTTTTTTTTTGAAGTTTCATTGCTTTCTTGTTGTTTTATAGCTTACTTTCTATCAAGCTCATAGAATAAACGTCATAGAAAATGACAAGAAGATCTAAAAGGTTTTTTTACAAAATATATAAGTATAAACGAGTATTAAAAGATCTGTTTATTCATTTTATGTAAAATGATGCACAAGCTTATTTTGCATTTAAAAATACTCCAGTGCCGTTAAATTTCGTGAAATATAACAATTTCAATTGTAGTCAATTAAAGTCAATGATATGCAAAACCCCGATTAATATGGGAATACTTAAAACTGATTTCTCAGAATTTCTCTTGGAGGAAGACATTAAAGTGATGTGTGTTTGTAAGATCTGTATCTGAAGCCTTACCATAACCGCAAACACGAATCAGTTTTGATCCGCCAATTTCCTTAAAAACCATGCAGAATGTTTCATTGAATGGTTTTAATACGTTTCCTTAATAAGCCTTCTAAAAGACATGCTGGATTGACAATTGCCAGAAGAGTTACAACTAAACTTCGAACCAAGACTACTTTTATTATTCCGGTCCCTATAATAAAACCACCCTCCATGTCTTAGCAACTCTGTGTGAAAAGTCGCTTTTTATCTAATATATTTACCAGAAATCTGGTGGAAAATGACGCAGTTTTATAACACGCCATAAAAATGCTACCACAACGATTCGAAACTGGTGGACATGGAACAAGGAGCCAAAATTAATGACGAAATCCAATATTTTTAATGACAAAATCTTCAACAAATGAACAATAATAATAAGAAAAACAACTTAAACTGGCGCCTTTTATTCGAGAAAGAATGAATATCACATTACAGAGATTTTATGCGAGTTTTGGGAAGTAAATTTGGGCAGTAAATAACTTTATGAGCCATAGCTCAGTTGTCCTTCAGCGAGTTAGAAGAAGAAAATAAAGAAAAAAATAAAGTACGAAGCAAAGGAATTTGCATTGGAGGAATTAAAATCTTTTTCACAACTCTTTTTAGTTCTTTTTTTTTCTGCTAACGCTTGTAGTACAACATCAGGCATAAATGTAATGGACCCTTTGATCCAACCGTAAAAATGCGTCAGGAATTTTCGTAATGCCTGCCATTCGATATTTACGCTTTCGCGAGCAGAATAATAGATACGGCACGGCAGGCGTAAAGCGTTTCTTAATTAAAACCGGAGAATCGTAATTGCTGCCTTTAAATTCTGTGACGATCGTTTTCGTTAATGATCCGCAAGATTTCCCTTCGCTTTCCTTCAAAAATTAAGAAAAAAAAAAAAAAAAAATGGCGCCGAGAGAGAAGAAAATCGAGTAATTATTATAATAGATAAAGTTGTTAGAATTGTCGAATAAAGTCAATGGCGTTTCGTTGGCTAGAGAAAGAAGGCAAAGTTTTGATCATTAGGCATTGAGATAATTGAGATTTTTTTTTTCATTCGAGATCATTACGGCCGATCGTGGATGAGGAATTGGAACTTAACTAATAAGAATGAAAAAAAAAAAAAGCGTATCTAGAGCACTGTTAACGCGATTTTAACCCTCTTCGTTAAGTGGAATTGGCAGATTTTCGTTGTTCCGAAATGAAAATGGCGCATAAAGTATCACTTTTCACTGATAAAAGAATATTAAGAACAAAGCATGAGGTTGTTAGTGTAATGGATATGATTTCAAAAAACTGTTACTCAGACAAGATTGGATTAATTAAATTTTAATTTAGAATAAAAAGTGATTCTGTAATATTAATTCTAAGCAATCTAAATCAATATTTTCGAAGAAATATATTAAAATTTGATTGCAGAACTTGTTTTATATATTTAATTTGATTATCATGTACCTGCATTTTTAAAAAAAAATTATTTCAAAGATAAAAGTTTATTATAGAATTATACAATTAGAAACTATACAAAAATTCACATTGCAGAATTCGTTAAATCTGTTGCAAATTCTTTATTTTAATCTTTTTCTTTTTGATTAATCGAAATTATTCAATGTTTTTATGTATGAATTTTTATTTTCTATAGAGATAATTTCTGGGATGAAAGGAGATTTTTGAATCTTTCCACTTTGGTAATTTTCGAGGGACTCGTCTTTGTTACGGGATAAAAAAAATTGCTATTGTTACTTAACAAGCCACTTCATCATCAATATGTGTTAATCATCAACACTGATATATGTGTTTTATGTAATACAGAGAAAATGAATAAGGCCCATCTACATGTTTGCTCGGCGCTGAACACTAACTTGCAACAGAATGGTGATTTGTGTACTCTTTACTGGAGGGCCAGAGAAAACATCTCCTGATCACAACGGACTTTTATTAGGGTGCTTCTAGCTATTTAAATTTTTATCCTTAGAACATTTAACTTGTTTTTAACTGTTTTTAAGGCTTTTTGGCCGTTTTTGTTAATGTTTTTTACCTTTTAATATGGATTTATTTATATGTTTTTTTTTGTTTCTACGGTAAGTGGCCAAATTTGCTTGGATTGTGTTTTAATAAAGCCATACGTAATAACAACAACAACCATAAGAATTTTCAAGAATATAATAATGCGAGTTTGTAAAATACGTTAAAAACCAATAGTGTACATTTTTTTTTATTGTATTTTTTTTACAATAACTTAAAGAATGGCATCAATGTGTTTTTAAGGTTGGCACCATATGGTGGCGGGGAAATCTGATAAAAAGTTTTATTAAAAAAAGTATTTAATAAAAAAATTTCGTAATTTTTAGTCTTTCATTTCAGGAACAAAACATTACATTAAGAGAAAAAAACTGATTTTCTAAGTGCTATAGTTTTTAATATATTCTGAAACATGCACAAACATACATTTTTATATAGACCGATATTGTGAAAATAAAATTAAAAATTATAATAGATCTGTATGATATTGAAAAATTTAACTGTTTAAGTGAGGAATGATTATAACATAACTAGCCTTTAAAAGTAATCTTTTTTTTTTTTTTAGTACTTGCTATTTCCTTTCATTAGAATTGAAAATTACATAGGATATTTGTATAATAATTTCTGATCATATTTCGTGGCAAGCAATAAATATCCAGTATTTTTACATTGGAAATTATTAATTATTTTTAAAGGATTGTTAAAAATGAAAATGCAATTAAAGATAGAATAAAGAATTTGATGAAAATCATTATGATCTCGGTCTATAGCTTATAGAAAATAATTTTGAATTTGTTAAAAATTTACAATGGGTAGAAGCTAACAAAAGATAAGAATGCAATAAAACAATATTAAAATGAATTAAAAAAAATTGGATTCTTCTGTAATAAATTTTAAAAAATAATAATAATTCTGGAATAAATGGAAAAGTAGTCTGGAATTGCTGTTTCCAATTCCCGTATTGATTTGATACACGAACAAATACATTCCATTTCAAGTTATTTTGTTACAATTTCCTTGGGAATATAAAGTTCAATAAATACTTTAAAATAAATATTTACTCAATATTCTTTCAGCCTGTTTCAATATGTTTGAAAAATTTCTTAATTAAATTTTTTTTTAAACTAACATTAATCCAAACTTTGACTAACCACTATTATTACTGAATAAGACCAGCAAATATTTTCTTATTTAACGTTTATGATAACCTAGTTGTTTGTTTTTCGTGACAAAAAATTGCATTTCTGACTTTCAATTTGTGAAATGGTTAATAAAGGACTTAAAATTTCTGTTGCAATATTATTCAATGTGGAGCAATGAATCATTTTATTTCTATTTTCCTTCTTTACGTTTTCGATTTATTTTGTTTATTTATTTCGTTCTCTGTTTTTCTTCTTTGCTTCTGTAGGAAGGTAACGTGATTATTTGTCATAACGAACAACTTAATGTTGCCCCAGTGAGCCATTTGTTGCTTTTGGCGTTACAATATTAATCAGATAACCACCTCAAAGGAATTCTTTTTTGTACGCTATTCTTGATAGTTAATATAGTAAAGATATTGAAAACCTTTGAAGAATTTTGAAACTTCATCAGTTGTTTTGGAAGGAATTATTTCTCACAAGCGAGAACTTAAACATTTCAAAATCTCTTCTTTTTTACCAATTATTTTGCAGTCGTGATTAAACAATTAAAAAGAAATTAATTCAGAAAATTTGAAAAATTACTTTAATCTATAAAAATTTTCATTGGTAGATAACGAAGATGGACCGTTAACGTCTGGCAAGATTTTCAGAAAAAGTGTTCCACATTTGCGTGTTGAATGAGAGAGAAACTTCGTCAGCCTGAATGGCTAAGCGAGATGCATTTTTATCAATAGTCATCGTTTCTGAAATCAGTAATTACAGATCACACGAATAACTCATTCGAATAACTGCTTCGAATTTGCACGCGAACTAAGCATGTGTCCACTGGAGCATAAGTTAAAGAAAGGGAAGTGTTCAGATAGAAAAAAAAAATTAAGTGAAATTGAAATTATCCTGTCTCGAAAGGCAGGTAGACGACTTTAGCCCACCATGGGGCTGTTACGCCAATGATGAAGAAGAATTATTTCTCATGAGCAAGAGCATTTCGAATCTTTCTTTAGAATAAGTTTATCATTTTCAATTACTTCAACAGATCTGATTGAACAATTAAAGCAGAAGTTGATTTTGAATTTGAAAAAAATTCTTTTCCAGCCCTTCAAAATTACCAACATAAATTTAAAGTTAAGAGCAACCTATTGACGAGCGATCAAAGGAGAGCATTGCTTTCTGACAAGAGTTTCAAAATTTTTTTTATTCCACAACTGCGTGTCGCATGGGAGAGAATTCCTCAGCAGTTTAAACACCAATGCGAGTAGCATGTTTTAACTATCTCTATCGAGCATCATTGTTTCTGAAAACAGCGATTAGAAAGGACATCGTCAACAGTTTCTAACTCGAGACAAAAACAAAAAATAGTTCGAACAAAACATTATCACTTTTCATTTCCTTTGCGAAAAACAATTGCTTTTGATTTATCAGTGTTGAAGACAGCTCTCCATAAGATCAGCCATTTTTCCAGTGATCTAAAAAATTTGAAGTGTTTTGATTATGAAGTTTACTATCTCTCCTTAAACTAAAGTAGCTGAGTCATCAGCAAATAGACAGGTAGCTAAAGTGTTGTTCTTGAGGTAAATCATAAAGGAAAATGTTATATATTATCGGATTTAAGGCGCTTCCTTGAGCAGTACCAGTTTCTATTTGACCATATGGAGATGAAACTTTAACTTTTACTTGCTGAAATATTCACAATTCCTAGTATTGCATATAAATCTGGTCAGATTACTGGTATGGCTTATAATTCTGTTTGTTTGCTAATGAATTTTTAAGATAACATGAATATTTTCTAAACGTAAGGAAATAATTGCATTAATTAACTACGATTACGATTAAATGAATACGATTAGGATGTTAACGAATAAAATGAAATACTGCATCGCCAGAAGCGACTTATTCTTATTCGATTACATTTTTATTTACTCGTGCAGACGAATAACATTGCATAGTTTTGAGAAGATAATCGCTAATTAATAATTTACTATTGTATTTATTTGTGCTGGAATTTAATAACTATCACCTGCTACCCCTGGCTCATGAAGATCTTAATTAAATACTTTTGAGCTAAAATTATGACATTTCCGATTTACATTCTTGTATTACTTTTCATTCATTATTATTAATTCAAAAATTTAATGAATTTGAAATTAAATTATTCTTTATAAATATATCATTCTGGTACATAGTATCATAATTAGGCTGTACCTTCCTTTCTTCAGTTAATTTATATATAAATATAGATGCAAGTATGTGTATATGTTACCTAAAACTTAAAAAAAAAACTATAACACTTAGAATTTCAATTTTTCTCTGAATTTATTTCGTTCAAAAATTCGTACTCAAAAATATTGAAAAAGTTTTATTAATTATTTTTTAATTAAATAAATTCTTATTTTTGCTTGCCACCAGATGGCGCCATACTTAAATAAATGACTGGTGCAATTCATACAGTTATTGTGAGACCTTTACAGTATTGGTTTTCACTTAATTTCCAAATTAATACTATAAATTCTTAAAAATAGATGCTAACAGATTAAAAGGTAAAAATAAATTAATTGTATTTAATTAATTTTTATCAAATAGATTCTTATTTTTCCATGCCACCAGATGGCGCAACCTTAAATAAATGACTGGTGCCATTTTTCCAAATTAACACAATAAATTCTTAAAAATAGATGCTAATTGATTTAAAATTAAATAAATAAAAAAAAAAGAGAGGGAGAGAGAGAGAGAGAGAGAGAATTATTGTAGAAAAATGATTGCTCTATTTGTCCTATTCTGTTCAGATATGTTTTCTTAATAAAACTTACTGAAACGAAATGTGCTTTATTTTGTGTAACGCTGGGTTGTACCTGCTCATTGCCTATAAAATGGAAAATAAATAAGTCTAATTACATCCAGAAAGATAATAATAAGAGACACGGCAGATTACATCTCTAGAAATAGATCCCCTGCCAAAGCCAAGGAAATAAATCCCCCTACCAAAAATTCCTGCTCCAAGGTCATTTACGGATCTCGTTTAAAGGAACGAGTCAGCGGTCACTTTATCAAGCCGTGAAAGACGGCCACCCGAACTGCAGATGGCATTCCCTGTCCAGGATAACTTCATTAGCGGATCCTTATCGAGGAAGATGAATGAATGGCGCGCGGCCGTTGGTGCTCCATCTTCGAAATTCCCACTGCAACCTCGCAGGCGGCTTCAATCATATGCGCTAAATTACCGCCCCCACCACACCAGATTGACTCTCGAATTTCACGAGATCACCACTTAGTGCCACTCCGACCCATGATTGAATTAATTCGTTCGGTTCGAATAAAAAACGGATTCGTTCATTTAATCGATTTAGTGTAGTTTTTGTATTATTGATGATTCGGGTGTAAAATTATTCAAAGTTTTATATAAACATCATGGATTATTGTTTAATTATGTTATACAATTGCAAAGATTTGTCGATTTTTTTTTTTGGCACTAATATGGAACTTTTATACAATTCTTGCAATTTATAAATTTTAGAAAAATATGTTTTATTTTGTTACATCAGGTTGTAAAGAAAGTTTTGTCTGCTTTTCGTATTAAAAAAAAAAAAAACTTAAAATATCCTCAAAAATATATTTACTTCATCATTAACGTATCACCATTGTTTTCAATGGCATCTTCAAATTAATTCGATGTCGTTTTTTTTATATAAAATTTCTTCGGTTTTACAATCTAGCAAAACATCTAGATTTATCTCAACCTCTAACTTAACCAACCTCTAGATTTTCTATTTCTTCAGTCTAAGTTCTACAAAATGATTCTGCAAACTTCTAAAAAGATTGTAATTTGTTGGAACATGGGTAGAGAGAAAAGGGCAGATGAAACATAATTTTCCTACCAACTTCTTGAAGGAGACTCTTAGCCACTCTTGCAAGAGGCCAGAGCGCTAGCTAGCTAATCGGCCCTCATACAGCACCATATCATGGGAAAAAGGAGATAAACTCAATGGAATTCCTTTTATTGGATTATGGAAATGGATGAAACATGTAAACCCTGGCTGTTCTTGTTCCAAATTACTGTGGAGCAAAAGGTGGGAAAGTACTAATCCTAGATCTGTTACATTACTGCCTTCGATGAACAGAAATAAATTCAATGCCTAGCGTTCATTAAAAAACTGATTTCGTTGAGGGGCACCATGAGGATATTAGCATTCATATAAAATATTCGTGGAAACATCATTGATATCCAAACTTATATGCCTTCCAAAAGATACATAAGCTTAGTCTTTTTTCATTTTATTGATTTTTCTGTAAGCGTTTTGCACATTGAATGTGTGAATGGATGGAAGTGTCTCGCAAATCCTCACTTTGGAGCAGGGTCAAATCAGCACCAACCTCCAAGTTATCCCGCAATCGCATCTACTTTGGATAAGCAGAGGCGAGCACAATGGCGGCACGGAAATGATCCTCCTAAATCTCCGACCACTTCCCTGAATGGGGCTGTCCTGCCATTAACATGGCGGCACTTCTCCCGATGGGACCGCGGAACAGGGCCCCTTTTCAATGTGGGGGTGGAAGGGGGAGGATCGAACAAACGATGCGTACGAGATGGAAGTGATAGGCGATGTCGATTAGTAGGTGCTTCTTTCTTTTCTTCCGGCTCCTGTTCCATTTCCGTGCGAAAAGAAAGGAAGATTTTCGTTCACTCTGATTAACATTCTGAAAGGGAAGACCACCAGAGAGAGAGAGAGAGAGAGAGAGAGAGAGAGAGAGAGAGAGAGAGAGAGAGAGAGAGAGAGAGAGAGAGAGAGAGAGAGAGAGAGAGAGAGAGAGAGAGAGAGAGAGAGAGAGAGAGAGAGAGATTCATCGGAATCGATGTCCGAGGTTTTGTTGGTAGAGAGAAAAAAAAAAATCTGATGGTTTTTCTGTGTAGTTGGCCTTGCTGGAATTAAAAGGAAATTCTTAACTTTACTTGGATTCTGTCAATGCTTCGATGGGTATCATAGCGTTTCTTGTGGTCTTTGTAAGATCAGCATTTCATTTTTTTTTTTAAATAGAATCGATTAGAACCAACTTCAAAAAATAGCATATTTCTGGCCAACCGATGTCTGTGATCTCATCCAAAAGAATGTTTCTTTTAAATATTATGTGATCAACAATCATCCCCTTCAGGAAAACGGACCCATATGTTGTTGTTTTTAAACATTGCCTTTTGTTAATACCTCAATGGATATTATAGTGTCCCTTGTGGCCTTTGTAAGATCAGTAGGGGCATTTAAAAAGCAAATTAATAATCAATAAAGTTAATACTTAATTTCTCTTTTTTAAAATTAGAATCGATTAGAACCAATTTATATTGAAGCAATAGCCTATTTATTAATAGCCATCTTGATGTCTGTGATCTCGTTCAAAAGAAAGTTTTTCCAAAGATTATGTGAACAACAATCATCCTTTTCAGAAAAACGAACCCGTTATTTTTAAACACTGCCTTTTGTATCCTAAATCCCTTGTCATTGGAATGTGATATTTATAACAGATTCAGCATTACTCAAGGTGCATTTAGGGAATATAGAAGCACATTTTGCGGCCACAATTTGGACAAATTGATTCGAACCATCTAGTCCCAACGATTTGCTAAGATGCTCCTCATGATTGGCATTTAAACAATTAAAACCTTTCACTCTGAATCTAATAGAGGAAATTCCAGCTTAACTATTTATCATACCCATCTGCTTTATAGTCAACTTTCAATACGGTGTCACTTGTAAATTTTATTTTAGAAACCCAACGTGTTATCTGTGTGGTCTTGTGAGGATAAAATAAACATTTGAAACCCTTTAATAATAATCAAAAAAAAGAATAGTTTAGATATTTATTTTAATTTTATCTTGATTTCCTAATTTAAATCATTGATTTCCATTGATTTAAATTAGGAAATCAACATAAAATTAAAATAAATATCTAAATTGTTAATTTACAAAATATTCGTTTAGAAAGACTTTTTTTCTAACACAAGTAAAACATGACATTCATTTGATAAATAATGAATAACCCTCTGGGCACCAAGAGTGTATTTAATTATCATTATTGTTTTCAATTAAACAAAAGATAAATGTGAAAAAGAAAAAAATATGATACAAAAAATAAGTTCACACACCTACACGCACACACAATCTTTAACAGAAAAAAACCTGCAAAGAAATATATAAAGCTTTTAGAGAACTATTTACTAAAAATTTCCCAGCATTAAAGATTTAGGAATAACCGCATGTCTACGCTAATTGCATTTCATTCTGTGCAATAAGATTTTTTAATAAGTATTTTAACTTTAGAGCATTATAGATCGTTGTTCTAAGAAATATACAATTCAAAATCCCTCAAAATGTGAAGTGAAGTTTATGTTTCGAATTTTAGATCATGCGGAAATATTCAGGAAAACCAAACACGATTTATTAAAAAAAAAAAAAAAAAGCTAGTGCTTTAAGTCTAATTTATTTAAGGAATAAAAACTTAGTGATTATCAAAGTCAAGACAATGTAACTAAAATATAATAAACAATCAATGTACATTAATTAAGATTATCAGATATGAAAATTCTGATTATTTTTTTGCTTGAATTGTGTTTTTCAGAAAATGTAATTTTATTTTCATTCTCAGAATCAGTAAATATTTTGGTTAAAACGAAATTCCATCTTTGACTTTACATCCTTAAAAAAAAGGCTGCGTTTCATTAAAGGCGCAATAGTAGAAACAAAAATCCTAAAATTGTTAATTAATGAAATGAAAATTTTATTCCTTCAAAGAAAAGTATTAAAAATGAGTTCATCCATTTTTAATTCCCCTAGCAATTATTTATTCAAGTTTTACTTGAAAATAAGAAATTCGTGAATAGCGCAAAGAAATAAATATTTAGTTAACACCAACAAGCAAGTAAAAATGAAAATAAATTACTTTTTAGTTAACTCTTGGCTCTGTGCTCAAGTAAAATAAGCTGATAGTTTATATACTAATTAACAAAGGATAACATATTCATAGACACAAAAAAATAATCCAAGTAAAGTTGGAATTCAGAAAATAAAGCAACCGTATTTAACTCATTAAAAATCTCCACTAACTAAGACAGGAAAATAGAAAAAAAAATTCTAATGAGATAAAAATATGCAGACATGAAAAGACATCTTGGTTTTTTTTCTAAAAATAATAATATAATGAAAAGAATTCTTGTGTGAAATATGTAGAACAACAAAGTTCTCGTGGCTTAACTAAAATTTTTAGTACTGTAGAATAATTTTAATTAAAACTGAAACGTGGAATATGAAAATTTAAAAATGTTTCTTTTTTTATCTTACATTGTTGATGATAGTTTACAAGTAAAATATTACATTTTTATTGCCGATATTATTATTTATCCTTTCTTGTATTAAAAGTTTATAAATTACTTAGTTGATATAAGAGAACAGGCACATTAATTTATTCTTTATTTAAACTGATGTTCTATAAATAAGTATGTTGAACAAAATTTTAATCCTAAATGCTTTTTTTTACATTTTGGTGGCATGCAAATTTTGATCTTTTGATTTTTAGATTTGAAATATGCACGGTTATTTATGAAATATTTACGTTGAAGTTTACTCAGTTTTTATTTTCAAGGCCCCTGCGTGTGTATTTTTCTTATCTTGCTTGTAACATAAATATGGATAGATTTCCCTAAAAGTCCTCCAAGATTGGTTTGTCGCTCTACGTTCATTTTGTGCACACTTTAGGCTAATTATAGTTTAACGTGCACTCCGAACCACTCACAAACATCCCTGTCAACGCCAGGACTCGAACCTGAAGACTGTGGTACCAAAAGCCCTTCAAGTAGATATAGTGTGTTGGGTTACGGAAATGAGAGTTGGTTCGAAATTTAATAAGCAATGCCAAACAGAAAATTTCTACGTTTCTGCTGGTAAAGAACACGGTAAATCTGTCGGCTGGAAAATACTTTCCTTGGGTTCAAGTAGGAAAAGAGAAAGTACCAACCTTCCAGATGCTAGAATTTTATGGGAACAAGGTCCTCTTCCTTTTTTCCAGAACCTTATGGCAATTTTCACTCAGAAATTACGATAAGTTGTAGGTGCACTGTAGCAAGCCACCCCTTTGGTGCACCCTGTGTAAAGCTGACTTTGCTACATTTCGACCACCAGAATGACTGCTGACTTTGCTTTCGACCATCAGACTTTGCTGACTTTGCTTTGACCACAGATCAAAGTGCCCCACGTTCAAAAGCAACAAACAAAGCAGCCATAATTAACTAATTAAGTCAAGTCAAGTCAAGATAACATAATTAAAATATAATGTAAACGATCAATGTACATTAATTAAGATTATCAGATCTGAAAATTCTGATTATTTTTTTGCTTGAATTGTGTTTTTCAGAAAATGCAGTTTTATTTTCATTCTCAGAAACAGTAAATATTTTGGTTAAAACGAAATTCCATCTTTGACTTTACATCCTTAAAATAAAAGCTTTATTTAATGAAAGGTCGCCATAGTAGAAACAAAAATCATAAAATTGTTAATTAATGAAATGAAAATTTTATTCCTTCAAAGAAAAGTATTAAAAATGTGTTCATCCATTTTTAATTCCCCTCAGCAATTATTTATTCAGTTTTACTTGAAAATAAGAAATTCGTGTGAATAGCACAAAGAAATAAATATTTAGTTAACACCAACAAGCAACTAAAAATGAAAATAACTTACTTTTTAGTTAACTCTTGACTCTGTGTTCAAGTAAAAAAAAGCTGATAGTTTATATACTAATTAACAAAGGATAACATATTCATAGGCACAAAAAATAATCCAAGAAAGTTGAATTCAGAAAATAAAGCAACCGTAATTAACTAATTAAAATCTCCACTAACTATGACAGGAAAATAACAAAACAAAAAGAGATATCATTAAATTCTAATGAGATAAAAAAACATGCAGACATGAAAAGACATCTGGTTTTTTGTTTTTTTTAAGTAATAATATAATGAAAAGAATTTCTTGTGTGAAATATGCAGAATAACAAAGTTCTCGTGGGCTTAGCTAAAATTTTTAATATTGTAGAATAATTTTAATTAAAACTGAAACGAGGAATATGAAAATTAAAAATGTTTTTTTTTATCTTTACATTGTTGATGATAGTTTTACAAGTAAAAAAAAAAACATTATATTTTTATTGCAAATATTATTATTTATCTTTACATGCATTTAAAGTTTATTATTACTCAGTTTATAAAAGAGAATAGGCATATTTATTTATTCTTCATTTAAATTGGTGCTTTATAAATAAGTACGTTGAACAAAATTTTATTCCTTAATGCTATTTTTTTTTTTGTATTTTTATTTTGATCTTAGTTGATTTTTTGACTTGAAATATGTACTGTTATTTTTGAAGTATTTACGTTAAAGTGTACTTAGTTTTTATTTTCAAGATGGCTGCGAGCGTATTTTTTCTTTCCTTGCATATAACATAAATATGGGTTGTTTTCCCTAAAAAGTCCTACAAGATTAGTTTGGTTTGGTTTGTCCCTCTTACGGTTTAGGTTAATTAGATCTGACCCTACAGTTTAACTTAAATTCCGAGCTACTAACAAACATCCATGCCACAGACAGGAATCGAACCTGAAGCTTGTGGTCCCAAAAGTCCTCAAGAAGGCATTGTATGTTGGGTTACTGAAATGAGAGTTGGTTCGAAATTTAACAAGTATTGCCAAACCGAAAATTTACCCATTTCAGAGGGTAAAAGCCACGATAAATCCGTCGGTTAGAAAATACTTTTCTTAGGTTTCAGTAGGAAGGGGGAAAGCGCTTCCAGATGCCAGAATTTCATGGGAGCAAGACCTTCTTCTTCTTCAGACCTTTATGCAATATTCGCTGAGAAAATGCAATGACAAGTTGTAGGTGCACTGTAGTACTCCCCTGTGTAAAGCTGACGTTGCTACATTTCGACCATCATAGTGTCCACAGATCAAAGGGTCCCACGTTTAAAACCAACATTAAAGCTTAGTTTGTGTGTTAATTTTGTAATTATGTCTTAATTAGTATCTTCTAATATCTATGTCCACAAAATGGCTAAAATAACAAATTGAATTTATTTTTCAGTAATCGCTGTATAAATGTGGGTTGGTTTCCCTTAAAAAGTCTTCGAAGAAGACATTAATTTTTCTACAGATTTGTTTTGGCAATTTTTGTCTTTCAATTACCAATTATCAGAGGACTTGAGCTTCCTTTAATCAGATTTGTATCAAGCAATAAAAAGAATCACTTTAATACAATTTATCCTAAAATTAAAAATTAATTTGTTACGTAATAGCAATTATTTAAAAAAAAAAATCTGTGGAAAGAAAATATTAATTGCCTAACAATTAATGTTTTATATGCGTGTATAAATATAAATAAGATAATTATTATACGCTCTGGTTTTTGTAGCCACGCGTTTCAGGTTCAAATCTTGGCGGTAGCATGGATGTTTGTGAGTGGTTCGAAATCCACGTTAAACTGTAGGTACCGGTCTAATCAATAGAAAGAAAATGTGAGATGAAATGTGAATGAAATTCAGCAAGAAACCCAAGAGACACCTTTGGTAATTACCACTGAATCTGTGGCGTCTTTGCCGTTCTAGTGGGAAATAAACTCAAGTAAAAGTATCTGGCATTTGAAAACAGCAATAACAAAATTTGTTATAAAAAACAAAAATTTAAATAATATTGAAATATAAATCAGATATGTAATGAGGAAATTTAGGCACTTGTGAACCGATTTCATTACTACCAATAGTAATTAAGTTTTTTCCTGGATTTAAGAAAATGAAAATATGTGTGTGTAAAAGTTACGCACGAGGGAAGTTAAGCTTCCTGTTAATGTTGGAAAGGGAAACCTTTCACGTAATTCATCAATGTCTTATTAAAGATATAGATGAAATAATAATTTAATTATAATTTTTTAAAATTATTAAAGAGTTGAACGTTGAAGTAATTAATCATTACCTACGTTGCTCAGAAAAGAAGTAACTGACTATGATAAAATATTTCAACCAATCCGAGGATTTAGAATGACAGGGGTTTAGTTTGCAGCCCTATGGTCATTTTGTGCATACTTTAGGTTAATTAGACCAGGACCTGAAATTTAACGTGGAATTGCAAACTGCTAAAAACATCCATGCAACCAACAGGAGTCGAACCTGGAGCCTGTGGTATCGAAGTCCAGAGCGCTAGCCAATTGGCCATCAGGCAGCTGGGCAGGCAGGAATAGACAGAAGAAAAGGTAGAAATAACAGAATTCTGAAAAGAATATAAATCATTTTAAATTTGTTTTGGTATTGAATGCATTTTTTTTTTAAAAATTAATAATTTAATCTTATACATAGCTTATTTAATTGAAATAAAAATATTTTTTTTTTTGGAGTTTATGGCTTTTTGGAGTTTAATATCTTTCTTGTTGTTTTATAGCTTACTTTCTGTCAAACTTATAGAGTTTAAAGTCATAGAAAATGACAAAATGGTCTAAAAGCGTTTTTTATAAATAAAATATAGGTATAAACGAATACTAAAAAAAACTGTTTGTTACTTTTATTTTAAAAGGTGCAAGAGGTTATTCGTATTTATAAACACTCAAGAGCAGTTGATTCTTGTGAAATATAACAATTTCAATTGTAGTCAGTTCAATTAAAGTCAATGATATGCAAAACCCCGATTGATACGGAGAATACTTAAAACTGATTTCTCAGAATTTCTCTTGGAGGAAGACATTAAAGTGATGTGTGTTTGTAAGATCTGTATCTGAAGCCTTACCATAACCGCAAACACGAATCAGTTTTGATCCGCCAATTTCCTTACAAACCATGCAGAATGTTTCATTGAATGGTTTTAATACGTTTCCTTAATAAGCCTTCTAAAAGACATGCTGGATTGACAATTGCCAGAAGAGTTACGACTAAACTTCGAACAACGACTACTTTTATTATTCCGGTCCCTATAATAACCCCCCCCATGTCTTAGCAACTCTGTGTGAAAAGTCGCTTTTTATCTAATATATTCACCAGAAATCTGGTGGAAAATGACGCAGTTTTATAACACAGCTATAAAAATGTTACCACAACGATGCGAAACTGGTGAACAGGGAACAAGGAGCTAAAATTAATGACAAAATCTTCAACAAAGGAACAATAATAATAATAAAAAAAGAAACTTAACTGGCTTTTTGTTCGAGAAAGAATGAATATCACATTACAAAGATTTTATGCGAGTTTTGGGAAGTAAATTGAGGCAGTAAATAACTTGATGAGCCATAGCTCAGTTGTCCGTCAACCAGTAAGAAGAAGAAAAAAAAAAAATAAAGTACGAAGCAAAGGAATTTGCATTGTAGGTATTAAAATCTTTTTCGTTCAACTCTTTTTAGTTCTTTTTTATTTCTTTCTGCTAACGCTTGTAGTACAACATCAGGCATAAATGTAATGGACTCTTTCAGTGTCAGTGTCAATTTCAAAGTCAGTTCTGATTCAGTCAATTTCAAAATCCTGATTAATAAGCCTTCCTTATATGCCTTAACCGTTTTAATGCTTAAATGGTTAAGCGTAAATGGTTTTAATACATTTCCTTATAAGCCTTCGAAAAGACATATTGGATTGACATTTGTTAGAGGAGTTACGACTAAACTTCAAACCACGACTTCTTTTATTATTCTGGTTCCTATAATAAAACCACTTAGCACGACTGTGTGAAAAGTCGCTTTTAATCTAATATATTTACCAGAAATCTGGAGGAAAATGACGCATTTTTATAACACAGCTATAAAAATGCTACCACAACGACGGGAAACTGGTGGAGATGGAACAAGGAGCAAAAATTAATGACGAAATCAATACTTTTAATGGCAAAATCTTCAACAAATGAACAATAATAATAATAAAAAAAAAAGCGCTGAAAACTGAACTGGCGCCTTTTATTCGAGAAAGAATGAATATCACATTACAGAGATTTTATGCGAGTTTTGGGAAGTAAATTTAGGCAGTAAATAACTTTATGAGCCATAGCTCAGTTGTCCTTCAACGAGTTAGAAGGAAGAAAAAAAAAAAAAAAAAGAAAGAAAGAAGCAAAGGAATTTGCATTGGAGGAATTAAAATCTTTTTCACAACTCTTTTTTTCTTTACTGCCTTTTCGGCTAACGCTTGTAGTACAACATCAGATATAAATCAAAGTCAGGCATCAGTTTCAGAGCCAGTGATATGCAAAACCCTGATCGATATGGACCGAAATCTTAAAACTGATTTGTCAGAATTCCACTTTAAAATGTTTGGTAGAAGACACAACCACAAACCTTATCATAACCACAAACACAAATTAGTTTCGATACGCACATTTCCAAACATACCATGCAGAATGTTTTATTGAATGGTTTTAATACATTTCCTTAATAAGCCTTCTAAAAGATATACTGGATTGGCATTTGTTAGCGGGATTATGATTAAACTTCGAACCAAGACTTCTCCTTTTATTATATGTTTCATTATTCCTGACCGCTATAATAAAAACCACAAAGCATGACTTAGCAACTCTGTGGGAAAAGTCGCTTTTTATCTAATATATTTACCAGAAATCTGGAGGAAAATGACGCAGTTTTATAATGTCGCCATAAAAACGCTACCACAACGATTCGAAACTGGTGGACATGAAACAAGGAGAGAAAATTAATGACGAAATCCAATATTTTTAATGACAAAATCTTCAACAAATGAACAATAATAATAAGAAAAACAACTTAAACTGGCGCTTTTTATTCGAGAAAGAATGAATATCACATTACAGAGATTTTATGCGAGTTTTGGGAAGTAAATTTGGGCAGTAAATAACTTTATGAGCCATAGCTCAGTTGTCCTTCAGCGAGTTAGAAGAAGAAAAGAAAGAAAAAATAAAGTACGAAGCAAAGGAATTTGCATTGGAGGAATTAAAATCTTTTCACAACTCTTTTAGTTCTTTTTCCTGCTAACGCTTGTAGTACAACATCAGGCATAAATGTAATGGACCCTTTGATCCAACCGTAAAAATGCGTCAGGAATTTTCGTAATGCCTGCCATTCGATATTTGCGCTTTCGCGAGCAGAATAATAGATACGGCACGGCAGGCGTAAAGCGTTTCTTAATTAAAATCGGAGAATCGTAATTGCTGCCTTTAAATTCTGTGACGATCGTTTTTCGTTAATGATCCGCAAGATTTCCCTTCGCTTTTCTTCAAGAATTAGAAGAAAAAAAAAAAAAAAAATGGCGCCGAGAGAGAAGAAAATCGAGTAATTATTATAATAGATAAAGTTGTTAGAATTGTCGAATAAAGTCAATGGCGTTTCGTTGGCTAGAGAAAGAAGGCAAAGTTTTGATCATTAGGCATTGAGATAATTGAGATTTTTTTTTTTTTTTTCTCATTCGAGATCATTACGGCCGATCGTTGGATGAGGAATTGGAACTTAACTAATAAGAATGAAAAAGCTTATCTAGAGCACTGTTAACGCGATTTTAACCCTCTTCGTTATGGAATTGGCAGATTTTCGTTGTTCCGAAATGAAAATGGCGCATAAAGTATCACTTTTCACTGATAAAAGAATATTAAGAACAGAGCATGAGGTTGTTAGCGTAATGGATATGATTTCAAAAAAACTGTTACTCAGAGAAGATTGGATTAATTAAATTTTAATTTAGATTAAAAAGTGATTCTGGAATATTAATTCTAAGCAATCTAAATCAATATTTATTATTTTCGAAGAAATATATTGAAATTTGATTGCAGAACTTTTTTATATATTTAATTTGATTATCATGTACCTGCATTTTTTAAAAAAAATTATTTCAAAGATAAAAGCTTATTATAGAATTATACAATTAGAAATTATACAAAAATTCACATTGCAGAATTGTTTAAATCTGTTGTAAATTGATATTTTAATCTTTTTTTTTTGATTAATCGAAATTATTCAATGCTGTTATCTTATGAATTTTAATTTCTATAGAGATAATTTCTGGGATGAAAGGAGATTTTTGATTCTTTCACTTTAGTAATTTTTCGAGGGACTCGTCTTGTTATGGATAAAAAAATGCTATTGTTACTACCAAGCCAGTTCATCATCAATGTGTGTTGATCATCTACTCTGATACATGTGTTTTATATAAGATAGAGAAAATGAATAGGGCCCATCTACTTGTTTGTTCGGCGCTGAACACTAAACTTACAAGAGAATGGTAATTTGTGTACTCTTTACTGGAGGACCAGAGAAAAACATGTCCTGATCACAACGGACTTTAATTAGGATGCTTCTAGCTTTTTAAATTTTTATCCTTGGAACATTTAATTTGTTTTTAAGGTCTTTTGGTAGTTTTTGTTAAGAATTTCTGGTCTTCTCTTTTGTAATTTTGATTTATTTATATGTTCTTTTGGTTTCTACGGTAAGTGGTCAAATTTGTATGGATTGAGTTCCAATAAAGCCATGGGTAACAAACACAACAACAATAACAATTTTCAAGAATATAATAATGCGAGTTTGTAAAATACGTTAAAAACCAATAGTGTACATTTTTACCCATGGGTGTCTAATGGGTATTGTTTTCGGTAACGACCTGAAATGATGTCCGATCCGAAATAAAGTTATGCCAAAAAGGAAACAATGGAAATTGGAAGCAATGTTGACAAAAAAATGGAAGACAATATTAAAGCGCATGAGCGTGAAAGGAAAAGAATAGCCCGTTCGAAGCCTGAAACTCGTGCCCGCCAAAATGCCCTTCAACGGGAGCGTCGAGCTCTCAAGCGTCAACAGGCTATCAACCCTCACGATGACAATATTGAACACACGAAATGTGTTCAAACTCCTTCTTTTACTCTCCCTCCTGTTCTTGTCCTCTCAAGGATATTTTTAATTCGTCCTCTTCAGTTACTCCTTCCTGCTCCCATTGCTTCTTGAACAATACTCATTCCGATTTAAACGACTACTCTCAAGAGAAACAGTGACTCAAAGTCGAAGAACGTTTCTTTAAATCAAATTGCAATAATTTTCTCTGTCGACTTAGATGAAGCTGACTTTTGTAAAACGTGCAGCGATCATATTCGTAAACGCAACGTTCCAAATTTTGCAGCCATTTATGGCTTTCGATATCCTGAGCAACCCTCCTGTTTGTCCGAGTTGAATGACTTGAAAGAGTGTCTCGTTGCTCTTCTTATCCCTTTCATGCAAATAC
>BPLR01017941.1:0-51503 GCA_021605095.1 Caerostris extrusa | reverse complement strand
AAACCCAAAATGAGCATTTATAGTATGAAGAGAGAAATATTAGAAATAATTGTATTTTTAGTCAAGATCAAAAACACTTTACACATACATTAGTTGAAATTTAATCAGATGCCATATCAGCAAATAATGGAGCATCTGAACTTAGCAATGACCCAAAAGGTTATAATCAGTAATTTATTCAAATGTGGTATTGATTTATTCAGATGAAAAATTAATTACATTATTTCTTTTAAAATATTGAAGATTTTTTAATATGTTTATTTTCTAATTAAAATTAGTTATTTTATTTGTCATTTTTTTTTTCGTTGTTGTTTTTGTTTGTGTAGCGTAACTGGAAATATCAAAAATTTTGATCAAGCAACTTTTTCAGAAAAGTACCAGTCAAGTAGGTTATTTGATAAGATAAGAAAAATGATCTGGATCAAGTTCGTATAAAATAAACACTTAAACAATAAAAAATATTTTATTTAATGTTTTCAAATTTTTTACAAACTAGAAGATAACAACTTTTATTAATAAAACTGTAGCTTGGATACAAAGGTTACTGTCTAAAAGATTTGATTACAATTGTACTGGTATCAAAAAACTGTGACCAAAAATTTTCTATTGATAGAATTCAATAAAATTTGGCAAAAATAATACTCAAGCAGTGCTTTTACAATTAAGCCAATCAAAGTAGGACACACAAAAACTAATAAAAACTTATTTTTTTCGTCTTGAAAATACATAATTTGTAGAATAAAAAAAAACAGTAATACATAATGTATGATTAATTATGTGTGTAATCATAGCTAAATGATATAAATGTTTAAAATGATACACTTTTTAACAGTTAGCATCAAAACCCATTGCTATGTCAAGGCACTTTGATGACTTCACAATGTTGTAGGTGATGGATTAAATACAGCAATACGCCTCTTTAAATGGTCCCTAACAGGGATCAACGAGTTCAAGTTCAGAGGACATGCTGCCCAAACTCATATGCACCATAGTCTCCTCACGAAGGTAATTCTCCACCAACAAAGCTCTATGCGGTCTAGCATTATCGTCTTGAAAGTTAAAGGACGGTTAGTTATACTTGCGTAACTACGAAAAATGGGATCAAAAATGCTATGACTGGGATAAAATCAATTTGTTTGAACCCAGTTGAGTAAATGACAAAAACTGACATGTATGAGTCATTTTTGCCAAATTCAGTCATTTTCGATGGCGTAGAGTGGAATTGAGAGGATACGCATAATTCTGGACGTCTTGCGGATGACCATTTTCCATAAAACCTTCTGCTCTCATTTGATCTGGACTCCAGCCTTTCAGTGCCTGATATGAATGAAAATCTGAGGTGGATTTGTGTAGCGATACTGTGCCTCTTTGCAGTTTTATAGTAAATAGTAATAATCAGCAACACTTTTAGCTTTAAAAAGTTGATTAGCTAAAAGCTGATTTTTTAACTGATCCTTTTTTAAATGTATTCCATGGTCTATGAATTATAGAAGAGCTAACATTCTGTAGAAGAGCTAAATGATGTCGAGAATTCTTATCTAAAATATGGCTCTCAAAATTTCACTATGCAGTTTCTACTTGCAGAAATTACACACTCATTTAAAAAGCCTGCTTTCAGTCCATTAGCTCCCCACATCATATTCTGATGCAGAAATACTTTTTATGTATATTGTGCAATTTTTATGAAGTTTACTTATTTTTGTTCAAGTGATAACAACATTACTGATATCTCCTTAATTTTTGCAGATCATTATATTTTCATTATTTCATACCTTGCACAACTCAATTTCTATTTTTATTGTCGTCGTCAAGACATTATTTATCTACAAAATAATAATGTTAATTATGTGGCTTATAAAATTGCTAAAGTCATGTTTTATTTTAAAAAAATGTTCAGACAATTAACCACCGTAATCACCAAGCGTGAATCTCTGGAATCAAATATTTGTGGTAATAAAAACTATGTAGATTATTTTTATGTTTGATTACTTTAAAAATATAATTAAATGCTAAAACACTTATTAGAGTAATATAATATCTTACATCAAATTACCGTTTTGTGATATTATTTATCTTTCATTGCATTTTTCTATTTCTACATAGATTATTATTATCCATCATATTATATATATATATATAATATGTTGGATAACTTTCTAGTTTTGCATGTGTGTGGCCATGCCTGTGCATCTCCTCTTTGTAAAAATATTTAATGCTTGTCCATTAAAAATAATTTAAAAGTTAATTTTTTAAATTTTTAAAATAAAATAGATTCCTTTTCAAATAAACCGCATGTAACTAGTTAAATTGCAAATTTAAAATAGCATACTAAGTAATTTTACTTATTTAAATTCAGACATTCGTATCAGAACGCTTCCTTTTTTATAGTTTTTTTTTTTTTTTTTTTGGATTAAATATTCAGTGCAGCATCTGAAACTGCATTCTCATTGAAAAAAATAAAATAGCATTAAAAAATAAATTTCTTATTTCCTTTCTCCTCTTATTCTGCATTACAAGCGTATTTATCTGGGTTCATAGAACAACTCTTAACCCAGCTGTCCTTTTTCATTGGTTTATACTCATCTCAAGGTTAATGACGCCAGCGTGGCATGTTTAGCAAACAAAACGGAAGTCTTATCGCTAGAACGAACGAAACAGATGTTATTCTGATTCTACCCGTTTATTTGGTAACAATTTTATGCTACTGTTGTTCGCTACTACTGGGTGCCCGTTATTTTGTAAGCTTGTTTGATAAGTGAAAAAGAAATATTATTCATTGTTTAATAAAAATTCACAGAGAATTATGATTTAAAGAATTCGTAAATAGAAAGATTTTATTATGGCTGATGCAGAACAAAAACCGGCGGCTCCTGCTACCACCGATGTTTCGATTTTGGAACGCACCGTCTTCGTTGAGAACCTTCGCACCTCGGTTGAAAAACTTGCTAAAATTTTGAAGCCGGTTTACTCTGAAAAGTTTGGTGACAACGCCATCGTTGCTTTAGTCCGCCGTAGAGATGGATACGAAATTACTTTCACCTCTGTTGAAGCTGCCAAAGATTGCATTGAGAATGGTTTTAAGGTGGACAATCGCCAATACGATGGAGTCAGCATGGTCAACTCCGATCTTCTAGTCAACTTGAATCCTGTTCCTGCTTATGTGGATGATGTGTCCATTGCAAAGAAGCTCACGGACATCGGCTGTGCATTTGTTGGAGAAATCAAACGTGCCCAGATTGATGGTATCGATACGGGACGAAGGAAGGTGATTGTTCGACTGCCCAACAACATGAGGTCCTTGCCCAGAGCCATCATCGTCAAGGGTGCCAATGGCAGAGATGAACGAATCGAGGTCTTTCACCGAAACCAAAGAATCAGGAAGAACACTCGATAGACATTTGAAAGTTTTAGTATTGATTTTCAAATCTATTTTTTTTATTTGTTGCGACTGATGCATCTATAAAAATAAGTTTCGTTTATCTAGAATTCTCTGCCATACCAGTAGTATTTCTTAAAAAGCAAGCGATTGTAAGTTGATTATTCCGAATTAGTGATAAAAGTTAGACTATTAATCTTAAAATTTTTATTATCTCATTTATTTAATTTTTATATTTTTGGAAAGGAAATGGAATAATATTCTGCAAAATCCATTAGTTTAAATTGAAAAATGTTCTGCAGACTTAGAACTAATGTTTTAAATAGAGTTAGAATCAAATTAGAAAATAAAATCTCAAAATAAAAAGTTTTTAATTAACTATATTTTTAAAATGGTTTATTACTTTTACAAAATATAATTTTTTATAATTTAAAAAAAAATGTGTGCAATTTAAAGCATTAACTATCATGAGCAAAAAAAATATTATTTTACATTTTGTTGCTCAATTTTAAATTTATTTTTACATTTATGTTGTGTTTTTTTGTTAATTTTGATGTTTGATATACATTTTATACTTAAATGTTTGTACATATTTTTAATTTGTTTTTGTTGTCTATTTTTAATATTTAACGGAATTTTACAGAAACGATTTAAATTTATTTTAACAAAATTTATTTATGCTATATAGAGTTTTGTAAACTAAGAGCAGTTATTTTATAAAATTATATTGTTATAATTTTCTGTTTAAACTTCATGTATAACGCTTTTAATTGTATTTCGTTGCAATATATTATATTTATAGAAAATAATGAAAAATTCCTTTAGAAAATTTACTTGAAAATATTTAATTAGATAAAGGCATCTAATATTATGTTGATATTGAGTTATAATTACTGTTTTTTTTAAATTTATATGTGATATTTTTATTACTTTCTGTTTTCTTGCCTAAAGCTTTGTGCAATTTTAAAGAAAAAGATTCAGTTTTAAAATAAAAGTTCAAATAAGAAAACTTTTCTTTTGAAAGTTTTCTAAAGTAAATACCTTTTTATAGTATGTTACGAATTTTGTAGCAAATACCTTTGTATAGCGTGCTACGATTTTTGTGACATACTATAAAACGGTCCTTAAAACTTTATTTCTTAAAATAATTGAAACTCAATATCATTAATTTTACTTAAAATATACTTAACTGTATGAAAAACGAAAACATATTATGCCTTTTTAGATTTCAGCATTATCTTTAATTTTGAATTTTGATAATATTAAGAAAATTATTTCCTTTTTATCTCATTTATAAAAATCAGGTCAACAAAATATAAAATATTTTTGTTTCATTAAAAAATTTTAAACGTTCTCAACTAGTTCCAGTACAAAATTTTAAGCTATTGTTGTTTGCAAAATTATAAGCTTGTTATTCAAGTAGTAAATTATCTGTTTTTAATAAGTATTTTCCTTTTTTATATATCAAATCTTATGTCAAACATTTTATTGTCTAATGTTTGTAGCGTCTAGTGCATCATTCGCAACAAAAGTCCGTGACTTGAAAATCAGCTGCTATGCCTGATCTGGTTGGATGTCGTCTAAACTTGGCTTATGGATCCCACTCTTTAAATAAACGGTTGTGGTTTTGTTTATTACTATGATAATTAATAAGGTTTTTCTAACCTATAGGCTACTGCTAAAGCCAGATTTTCTAAGGGCATTTAACAATGCCAGATCTCATCGACATTTAAAAATGTCTGAATCAAGAGAGCAGCAGATTTAGTAGCATATTGATGGAAATATGATGTGCTAAATGCGCACTAGATTTTAATATGTAACTAAATCAATAAAGAATAATTCCTTTGTTTTTTTATTATTATTTTACTTGATATTGTTTCCATATCTGTGTATAAATAGAATTCATTGAAACGATGTTATTTAAAAATAAATCCACTTTACTCCAAATTCAAAATATTAAAATTCGTCTTTTTAAAACCCTTAAAATAATAATATAAAGGAATTTATTTAATTCCTTAAATGTATTTCAGAGAAGTTTTTTGTTTTGATTAATAATATAGGGGAAATGAGATTACAATTAAGGTTACAAAAACCTAAGTATTTAGCATACCAATTAGAATGATGTTGCAATCGCTATAATGTTACCATATTTAAGGAAAATTGATCCGCTTTATTAAATATAGTATTAATATTGTGATACTACAGTTGATAGATTTATCATAGAAATATGAATGTGTAAAACTATTTGCTCTAGACACCACAACTCTTATACTTAAAAAAAGTCATATAAAGATTTTATTGTGTAATATGAAACAACTGAACCGCCTTTTTTTAATATCAATTATTGTAAAGTACAGAAAAATAACATTTTGAATATACTTTTCAAACAAAAGGTTTTGATATTATTTTAGATATTTTAAAAACAATCTATCATAAATACTGCTTCATTTTCAAAATAATACCAAATCAATTTAAATCATGTATTGAACATTAAATTGAAAGAAATTATTTGTTATTCAGATAAAAACTCTTATTCTAAAAAAAGTGTAAAACCAAATTACTTTTTTTCAGCCATTTTTTTTTTTTTTTTTTGATTATTATAAAATTTTAAATAAATTTTCTCACGCAATCAAAAAGTATTACTCTATTCTTATTTTTTAATTTTATTTTATTTATTTTACATTTGTGAAGAAAGATTTAATTTTTTTCCCTCCAGAAACTAAATAATTACTGCGTAAAAACATGGAAAAAAAAATTTCTTTTAATAAATTTTAGTTTCACAATTATCTGTTTAAGTCATTGTTTTTCAAATGAAATCGCTTTAAGTTAATCATGTTAAATTTAAATGGTTTATTACTTTTTCTGCACTCCTCCCCGTACAAAATTTTAGAGAAGCTTGTAACATTCATTTGTAGGATTAAAATGACATTTTTCTTAGTACAGAAATTGTTTATATTTACAAGATAAAAAAATCACCACCAAAAAGGAGAAACATAAAAATTTAAAATCACTAAATACGTAATTTACTTTAAAATATTCATTGTTATCTAAATTGTAAGCATTAAATTAGACACTAATTTATTGTCAAACTCGACTCGAGCCAATAAGGCAAAGTGTGTAGGAAGCTGAAGTTTGAATTCGCTTGTGGAGTCCATCGCAGTCACTACTTTCGGAAACGAGAAGGTTGAATGCAATATAGACTGTACAAATGTATTGCATCAACGGACAGATTGTCAAGGGTTTTCTATCACAGACACACAAATGCGAGAAGTCATCCCTGTAAGCAGTGATCTTTCATCATCACTCGTCGGTGGTCTGTTCGTGGTAGTACATAAGAAAAACACGAGACCTACCACAAAAACAAAAAATTAATAATTATAAAAATTCAAATAAAGGTGAAAATTGTGAGTAATTATAAATGAATATGATTTTTTAAAAATTCCTGCAATAAAATTTGATGAGCAAATTTTTAGTAGAATTACATTCTTGATTGACTATATATATATATGTATATATATAATCAAAGCATTTGTTTAAGGATAAAAAAAAAAATTTAAAAAAATCATAACTACTTTTATTTTTCAAGATTTTAATTTTTAAACGTAAATGAACGAATTTAAACAATTATTATTAATTAATGAAATTTAAAAAAAAAAAATTCATCGTAGAAGAATAAATGCCGAAAATTTTTCCTTCATAATAAAAATGTAAAGAAATAAAGTTTTTCTTACTCTCTTTCAATCATTCAATATCAGTAAATTTATCAAACCTTAGCAAAAATAAGCATTTCTTCATGGTTTTTAATTATTTTTTAAATCAAAAGGGAAGCTTAAAATTAAATCTGTAACCATCTTTCTTCTGAAGGCTGTCAAGAACGCCACCTATGGTATTCAGGAGAAAAGTTCACCTCCCACAGACTTTTATCAGAGAGCTCATGTATTTTGTGCAACCCTGCGCATCTACCGAGAGATCCTACGCAACAGTGAAATAATTTCATAAAATTCAGATTATATATTTTTATTTTAAATTCTCTGTGTTAAATATTAACTAATTGTAAGTGCGGTTATGCTTTTAAAATAAAATTGTAAGCTCTGAAACAGGGCTTAATTACTATCACAAAATAACTCACTACAAATAAATTTCCCTTCAAATATTCCAAAATATTTTTCTTTTTCTCGCACCAAGCGTCAGAGAGCTAAAAATGCATATTGCTTCTACTAAATTTCAATACAAGCGACTTAAACGAACAAACACATTTATTGCTGAATATTTACAATGAATCACGAGTTAAAACAAATCAATTTGAAACTCCAACATGTCCTCTCGAACATTTCATTGAATCGCTCCGACACTCTGATCTCCACCCGATCTTCCTTTCCTCTCATTGATCCTCCATATCTCTTGAACTCTAATCCTGAACTAGCGACTCAGGGCCAGATTTAGATGAAAAGAGGCCCCAGGCTATTCCACTTATGAGGCCCTTTCACCTCCCATTTTTAAGTAATCCCATAAAATACATCATTACTGTGATATATATCAATTTGTTAAATGAAAAATTTTTGTGATGGGTACTAGTCTTTATAAAAAAAATGTGGCACGGATAATAAATAAAAAAAAAGTCGAGAACACTTATTTGGACATTTATTCTCAGCATCCTATATAGTACTTGTAACAATAACTAATCAAACGTAACACACAACATTTACAAAGAAACAAAATTCAAATAATAAAAATCTTTGACTACGAAAATTAAATATGCAATAAAAAATATCATATTTTCTATTCTAATTAATTGTAGGCCCCCTTGATCTTGAGGCCCTAGGCTGAAGCCTAGTTAGCCTATAGGAAAATCCATTCATGTCGCTACTTCGAATACAGGTAAAGGCAGTTAAATCTCATGGAGCATATTAACCCCCTTAGGGCTTCATGGCTTCATCTCCTGTAGTTTCAGGTTCAGTAAAGTTTGCAAAACATGATCAATTACCCAGAAGTCAGTAATTAATCTGAAAATATTTAAAATACAATGGGAAAAAGTTTTTAAAATCAAAAACTTAAACAAATACAAAAATTTCAAAATTAAAGTAAAATTTTGAGACACTTTTTAATATTAGAATATTGAGTGTAGTAATCTATATCCTAAATTGAAGTATTCTCGTAAATGTTCATTCTATTGAAGAATTTATGAGAAATGTAATTAAAAGCTGAAGAAGGTTAAAAACTGTGTGTAGTTCTTCATTTCTCATGTACAAATTAGCATTTGTAATTTGCTGCATGGGAATATTTTGGAGTTAATTAGAATCTGTAGTGAAGGCCAAATAGGACAAGCATAAGTAATAATGGATCTAAATACTGCTTTGTATAAAAGAAAGAGAAAATAAAGAAGTTTATTTTCTCTGCTCATCGAAGTGTGACGATTAAAAAAAAGGATAAATTTTACGGAGGCAACTACGGTATTTTTATTTTAACTCGCTACTTTATCCACAGCCCACCGCTTTTATCTCGTCCGCCCGCCCTAACTCCCTCCACAATTATTTTTTTTTTTTTCATTCCCTTGCGACAGTTCCTTTTCCTCCTCCTCTCACTTCCATGCAGCAGCTATTTGTTTTTCTCCTCTCATTCCCTTACTGCAACTTGTTTTTCTCCTCTCATTCCCTTACTGCAACTTGTTTTTCTCCTCAATCCCTTCCAAAAACTTCTTGTTTTTCTACTGCCGTGCGGGAAGCTTGTTTTCTCCTCTCGATGCTCATGCATCGTCTTAGAGACTGCTTACATAGCCTTCTAATGCGATTAAAGATGCGACTAGTGAGGAAATTACCTAAAGAAATTACATGACGCAAATACAATGCACGTCAGACAGAGCTCTTTACGCAGAAAATACAATTCAACAATACAAAAAATTAAAAAATATATAAATATATATAATATATTTATAAATAAATATATAGATATATAATATTAAATTAAAATATATAAAACGACATTAGTTAAAAACATAATATTCAACATTTTTAAATCAGTCATCTCTGATCATATCAAGAGCTCGTAAGTGCATAATCTGAATAAGAATTACACCAAATTCAAAATAATATTAAAAAAATATATATTTCTTTCATGATGCTTTAACTAGACATTATACATATGAAAAAAATCAAATATTACATGGAATACATAAAACCAACTCTATCAATCAATTCGACAAGATTTAATGTTATGAACATGAAAATGCTTATTATTTCATGTTATTCTGAAAAATGCATCTGCATTATCACGTTTATCATCTGATCAGACATATTCCCATGGTGACGACAGCATCCTATATCTTATATTTTTAAATTGTCCCTTTTTTTTTTTTTTTTTTTTTTTTTTTTTTTTTTTTACTTCAAGACATCAACTTTTAAAGCTGTGACCTCAGAGAACTGTTTTATCAACAGGCTCACAATCAGATTCCAAATTATTAATATTAATAATAATTATAGAATATATTTCTATCGATTGAAAATATAATTTCTTGTTCTTCTATTGAAGCCATTCAATATATAAGAACAAATTAATTGCCACTCATTTAAATTATTATCATTAATTGGTAAACTTACAAATTGCACCCTTAAAAGATTTAAAAACAAGTACACAATATATGAAAATCCTGCATTAGTTTTGGATATTTAAATATATTTATACATATTCTCTGTAGAACATTTGTTCAGGATGACAAAAATTATTAAATATGGAATTCTTAACGAATTGACTTGAAACTAAGATATCTGAATATCTTTCATTGTTTTAACAAAAAAGTGGGATTTTTCTATGATGAACAGTTGTGCAATTTCTAAAAGACAAAGTATAATACAACAATCACAATCTAATTCAATTTTCACTATGCCATCAGTGCGTTATAATTACGATGAGTTAATGTATTAGTATTGTCTTTAAAAATTCTTATTAAGTTGCAAAAATTCAAGCAGTTTATTTTTATTTTTTTTATTTTTATAAAATGTTGCTGAAATTTAAATTCAGTGCAATATTTTTCAACTCATTACTTAACTAATAAACAAAAATGTAATGCAACTGAAACCATAACTGTAACGAATACTACATATTTGTCCTTTTTCGCTACTATTGAAATTTTAAAGGTTATTGTGTTGTTTTGTATATTTTAATTAATTGAAATTATAATGGCTGCCGAAAAAATGAAAGTTCATGCCGCTGATCAGCCGCCTGAGGAAGAGGAAGAAGATTTGATTGATCCAATGGAGGAGATAAGGCAAAATTGTTCTGAAAAACATTGCGGTAATTTTTTGGAAAAATTTAATGAGTGCACCGAAAGAGTTACTAGTCGTAAGAAAACAACTGAAAGCTGTGCTGAAGAATTGATAGATCTACTACATTGTAGGGATCATTGTGCCCATAAAGAAATCTTTAAACACGTAAAATAATAAAATCTGTAGGTATGCATTTCAAAACAAAGTATATAATCATTATCTTGTTACATAATATGTGTAGCGTACAAATTATATGCAGTACATATATTCACAAAAAATATGAACTTTATAATTATTTTAATTTAGTGAAAAATCTAATAACTGTATTTCTTTGTCTGATTTTATTAAAAATAAATTTAAATTTTCAATTCACTCATATGTTTGTACTTTTACCATAACTTGCTGCTTGAATGTGCCTGCTTAAAGAGAGTTTACTGTACTTCCAAATTTTCGTAGTATTGGTATCCTAACTGCTATGCAGTAAAAACACCTTGATATTAAATATTTCTCTAATGAAATGTCAAGGCCGTAGTGAATATATAATTTTAATAAATAAATATGGGGCCTGAATGGCCGAGTGTCTAGCGCTAGTTGCCACATATTTCGGGTTCGAGTCCCAGCGGTGCCATGGATGTTTGTAGTGGTTCGAATCCATTTTAAACCGTAGGTCCCTGCCTCCTATGACTGTAAGAGCATCACGGAGCAGAAGTCCAACTTCTACCTACGAGTGCTCCATCACAACAGAAGCTGCACCCATCCTCCCTCCTTCCATGAGGGATATGACAACAACAATAAATAAATGTATTTGTATGTGTGTGTGAAGAATTTTTAAACCTTCTAGTTTCTTTCACTTAAGAGAACTCTGTATATCTATTTTTCAATTCAGCTTAAAAATACTAATAATTCTTTTAATATACATAATTATGCATATTAGAAAGGATATTGGCTGAATTACGTTTCTATTCTGTTAAAAATAATTGAAAGGATACTTAGTAATTAAGCTAAATTTGACTGTTTGTTTTAGCTGATGGTAAATTTATAGACCTGGAAATTAAGGGAAATGTTTTAATTATTTTTTTTCCTTTATTAGATGTTAGCTTCAAGTCGTGTGCATAGTTTTATGCAGATCGATTTGTATTTGATTCCCAAGTCGATGGTAGTATGTCTTGCAATCATTGCTTTGAAAATTTTAAAGTTTCCTCCTATACAATGAAAAATGGGGAGCAGTTTTCTTTTGAAGCCTTGCAAGATGCTACTATCATTCCTGATCGGAACTAACAATGAAATTAATTTTCTACATCGAGATGTTTTAAAATAAAAGTTATTCTATTAGCCATTATAAATCATTTCATTAGTTTTATTTAATTCAGATTAAAGGGATAAGCATTAGCAAAATTTTATGTATACTGTCATATTTATATATATCTTCTGTGACTTAAATATAACCATTTGTATGTTGAATGTTTGATATTTATAAGTTTCAATGAAAGAAAATTTCCAAATAGTTGCAAACTCTACATTTACAACAATTACATTTAACTTATTGATTCTTAGTATTATTTAAAATATCACAAGTAATTGTTTCAATTTTAATGATTTTTTTTTTTTTTTTTTTTTGTAAAAATTGGTATTTTTAATCAATTTAAGCATATAAAGTAAATAGGTTTTTATTAATAAATCAATGAAAAATATTTCTCTATAATTATTTCCGATTTTTACAGTTTAGCATTGTTCCTAAATAAACACATATTCAATTTGAAAAATATACTTGATTAAAGAATTAATTAAAGAAGTGAAGTATTAATTAATATAACATGTAGCAACTATGTATGCTGTTTCTTTTAATTTACAAAATTTTATAATCTATAATAAATCTCCTAATCAAAAACTTTCTTTCTTTCTAGATTTACTTGATTAATAGAACTGTGACTTATGCAAGATTCTTGGAAAGAATGAAAATAAGTTCAATTTATTTATAGAAAAATTATTGAAAAGTTACTGACTTTATGTTATGTTTCATCAACATAAATAGTAAAGCAGAAAATGTAATAAATCTCCTCATAGTTCACAAGTTTTGTTTCCAGATTCAAATAAATGTTTTTTTTTTTTTCTATTTAGTAGTAGTATTCTATTTCTTTACATTTTATTAATCACTTCTTTGCATCATCTTATTGTTTAACTTCTAAAACAAATTTAATTATTCAATACTATATTTTTAACTATTTATTTATATTACCTTTCATTTTATGACCCATCCTTTATAGTCATTATGATTTTTTTAATCCATTCATTGTACCTTTTTAGATTTCTGTTTCAGCAAGTGGCTTATTTCCAGCGACATATTCATATAACACTCCCCACCCCTTAGGTTTGTAGATTTATTTCTGGGTCATTGAATTTTTAAGATTTCACACTTATATTTTGAGTATTAATTTATTAAGTTACTGTGAGAAGTAAAAAATATCAGAAAATTTTATGACTGCATGTTTATTTTAAGGATTTACATAAAAGTGTTACTTATGTATTACTTTTTTTATAATTTATTAATATTTGATAATAAAAATATTTGCTTCTGTACCATTAATTTGCTGAACAAATATAGCAATCAGATACATTCAATTTATTAACCTCTTTTGTAAAATCTTACAAAAGATTCTGAGGAAATAAATATCAGATAATTTTCTTCGTATTGTAATAAATTTTCCTTTTTAAATTTTATTTCAAATATATGATCTAAAGAATAAATTAAATTTTATTGTAAATTAATAATTTTTTATTAAATAAAATCTTCGGTGATCTGTAATGGCAAATACTTGGTTGTAGATAAGTACTATAGATAGATAAAAAAACTTCAGTTTTGGTCCATAAAAAGAAATATTCAACATCTTTGGTTTTATTCAATAAAATTGACTTGTTTTTAAAATTTCCTATTATTAAGAATTGTAGTTTTATTAAGATTAAAAATTCTTATATTAAGTATTTCTTTTCTTCTATAAATATTCTTAAGGTTCCTCTTTCCTACCTACACTATTTACTTATTGAAAAAATTCAGATCTTTGGTCTTTTGCTCTTGTTTATTGATCGAAAAGATATGAATATTTTAGACAGCCATTTCCTATGTGTACTATTTGCCTATTGGTAAAAATTTCCTTGGGTTGGTAATTTCCTATGCTTAATGTTTGCCTATTAGTCAAAAAGGACCAACGTACAGTCATTCTTTTTGTTTCAGATTTTTGTTCATCATTCATCTAGGTGATTCACTTTAAAAGACTATTCTTTTACAATTGACACCTTATATAGTTTTTAGACACTTTTTTTTTCTTATTTGATATAACAACAAATAAATAATTCTTAAGTGAATTTTAATCATGCAGAATGAAAGTTTAAAAAAAAAAATGTCCATTTGAAATTGCATCATCAGCCTTTTTGTCCTTTGAAATCACCTCAATCACAAAATTCTTGAACTATAGTTTAAAAAAATTGCAGTTAATTTACTATATTAATGCTTTACTAGAAAATTGTGCTGTTAAAAATTTTTAATTTTTAAGTGATTTTTGGATTATATATGAGATAAAACAATATAGAAGGGAACATAAATTTTTCTCAGTAGAATATGTTTCAATGATAATACAGGGACACTGAAATGCTTAAATTGAATTTTGAAAGAGGATAGAATTTACAAAAGAAGGGCTGTCTTCTCTATAGGAGGGCTATTGGAATATATATATATATATATTAAGCATTTCTTTACATAATAAAAAGTACAATTAAAATATAATATTACTTTATGCATTCTGGGTAAGAAACAAATTATTTTTAAGACAATTTAAAAGGAAACTAAATTTTTTCGATAAATAATACAGTGGGAGGTCAGTAATTGAACTAAAAAGAAACTATATCAAATATAATATTTAAATATTGCTGAAATTCAGTTAATTATTAATAAAATGGCAAATTCACATTATAATTTTTAATGAGGATCATCAATTTGAAAAGTTATACAATACTAAATGTGTATTTAAAGCAGTGGAGTTTGAGAACCAGAATTAGTGAGGATAGGACAAGAATTTGTTCTCCCAAATGGATATACAAAAATTTTGTCAAATGCACAAATTAATAAAATGTGCATCATTTTTCAAAAAGTAGAGGCAACTGGCCCCTCCACCTCTTGTCTATCTGAACAGTTTTATCACTATATGTTTATGCTACACAATTAATTTAACCATAGAAATGAGATAAAAAAACATTTACAATTCCATTTTTACTCTACTTCAAAATTTTTGTAAATCTTCACTAATAATCACATGTTATTTAATAAATTTTCAGCAATTTCATTGTTTTTAACATAAATTTCCGTGTGATATTTATTAAGGTATCCTAAAAAATTTGCTGAGGAAATTCTGTAATTCTAACCATCTTCATTAATGAAGTTAGGTTAACTACAAATACCAAGAATTATCCTTACACTACTAGTGTTTGAAGGATAATGCACACTACAAAATGTTTGAATTTGTGTATCCTTTAGTACGTTGGAATTATTACATCTCTTTGTTCTTTAATTGTGTTATAGCCATTATCACTTTCAATCTTTTTTTTTTTTTTTTTTTTGGCAAGCCATGTATAGATTTTTTTTTTTTTTTTTTTTAATCAAGATGGAAAGAGCATCTTTCATGTTTTATATCAAATAATTCCACCAATAATTTGAGTTATAAAAAACAACAGTTAAAGTAATGTACTAGATCAATATCTTTCATGAAAATTGAAAATATAAATGTTACCTTTAAACAAAATAAAATTTATACAATTCATGTTTTTTTTTAAAAATTAGATCTTTCAGGGGCACTTCTTCAGATGTATATGGTTATCATGATCGCCAGGAGACCTTAACCTTTATTCTTTTGCTATATTTTTTTCATCATCGAGACTACAGTCCTCATAGTTAACGCACCAGAGCTTTTTATTTTTTTCTCATTCTTAATATTGATATCGCATTCTTAATTTTGTTTTGATTTGATTTAACTAAGAATATCTATTTTTACCTTTCCTTTTTTGAATATAATGTGTTTCACTTACTAACAATATCAATTCTTTGATTTACGTGTTTACCATATGTGTTGATCTGTGCCCCAGGTAAAGGGGATACTGGCAAATGAATCCAGAAGAGTTGTAGCTTTTGTGGATAACACATTTATTAGCATCTGCTTCTAGTAGATGGATGGTTTATGTTTCCTGTTGTATCAATAAGCTAATAGTTATCAACCTTTTGTGGTTGAAATTGCTTAGAATTCAAGTGATGAGGCACTTTTCAGACATCTTGCTGATGGAGAAGTTGTCTAAAGAGGTGATATTGACAGGTTTTTTTTTTTCCTTCTAATGCAGCTGGCAAATAGACCGTGATCTTTCGCCATAAGGGCTGCACCGATGTTACTCACTTTGCATTACCCAGGGGGCGTGTGTAACTTGATGGTAAGCCACGGACGCGGAGTAACAATGCCCTGCAGCGCTCTACAGTCCTGTTAGACCGGGACTTACGGCTTAAAGTGGATTCCGAACCACTACAAACACCCATGGCAAAGTCGGGATTTGAACCCGATACCTGTGGTACCCGAACGCCAGAGCGCTAGACATCAGGCCCTGATATTGACAGTATAGAAACCAAATTCTTTTCTCACCAAAAATATCTCTAGCTCCTCTCACTCTTTGTATCATGGCAAAGGCCATAATTCATTACTACAAGATTCCTTTTAAACATTGCTTCCCGACACTTCGGTATGATTCAAAACAGAAGACAACTGAATTGTTAGCGACATTTCTTAAGATTCTTGATTGTATGACCTTTTGAAAGTGACTTTTAAGGAATTATATCTGAACATAATGAGTACTACCAAGAAAGAAATAGAAAAATTATATAATCAAGGTGTGACTTCAGTCCACAGAATTACAACAAAGAAAGGGACAGAAATTATTCTTATTAAACATTAATAGTTTAAATGAGATACTTTTCCCACAAAATATAAAAATTATTAATTAAACTACCCTGTCAAATTTTACATTCCCAACCCAAACTTTCTTACAACTATCAACAATATGGCCACTCCAAAATTACTTATAGAAGTAAATTAACATGTTCAAACGGTATTTCTCCAGATCAGTTTTAAAAAGTGCAACTTAATGTCTAAATTGTCTAGACAAGTCTTGAAAATTCCAAGACTTTTCTTCAAAGCACCTGGTAAGAAAAAGAAATAATAATAACAGCCATCCAGAAAATATTTTACTCTGAAACAAGAAAGCTAATATCTCACCAGTTTCTTTATACATGACACAGAAAAAAATTAGTTTCTAGCACAGTGCTATTGTTTGACCAATGTGTTCTGTTTCTCTAATAACTGATAGCAACATAACAGCTATTATATGACCATCACACAAAAAAAACAGTGACTGCTGTTCTCTCCAAAACTTAAATAAACTGATTAGGCTACTGTCATACATGTATCTACATCACTGATGTCAACTTTTTTTTTTTTTTTCAGATTGTTTTTAATACTCAATGTTAAGTAAAACTTAATCCAAAGGATGAATTAGCCAGAAAAACAAAAAAATATTTTACAAAAAATTAAATTCCAAAGATATCTTATTGAATAAGGAAAGGTTCAAAGAAACATCTATTACTTCAGAATCAACATCCATGTCATTGAATGGCTCTTCATAAAATGGGGATTTGTACCATTACAAAAATGAGATGATTTTGAACTAATTATGAAACCACATCAAATTTTAAATGTCAATTTTTCACCTTGTGAGAAGTAAAGAGGCAAATTTTTTAAGTTGATTTTTTTATTAATTTATCATAAATATGCCCTTTCAAATAGTACAAAGTTTAACTAATTGTTTGAAAAAAAGTCTCTTAATATTTATAATGCACGCGTTTTCATAGTATAGCCAAAACTGGCCCATGTCCCATTAAACCACATCCGTGAACTTTAGAAAATGAAATACATAAGTGATAATAAAATATTTTATAATTTAATAAAAAACAGCATAATCGAACATTAAATATGAATAATCATTGTTCTAAATTTATTTATGTCTATATTGGTTGAAATTATTTATTATCATTTAAATGAGCTTTACTTAATGCTTCTTAAGAATTTCTAGTTCTGAAGCTTTTTTATTTAAATTTCTTAAATAATTAGTGCTTTATCTGTGCATACATGCAACATTATATTGTTCTGAAAGCTATTGACGAAGAGATACCATTTTAAAGTACCTTCAAACTGAGAGATTGCATTAGCATATTTATAATAACAGAAAATAAAAATGTTATTATCAATAACTTAAGTGTCCTTTTAAATTAAAATTAGGCAAATAAGCAAATTGTTTAATTATCCCTCATTTAAGGTTATTAATAATTTGTTTTCACCTCACATTTATTAATTTGAATGTATTCATTTAAGAATTCCATAATTTTAAAGATAGCAATTCCTGAAAATTTGTACAAAAATTATTGTTTTTAAGGTGTATTTGCTTAATTATGTAAGATATATTTATTCAGTTATTAATTGTCAATAATAACATGGAGTAGAAATGCCTACCTGTAGATATAGATGCAATTTATAATAAATATAAATAGCTAATTAAACCCAAAATAAAATTATTGATTTAAGCAATTCTCAATTCCATCATAATCTTTAGGAACTATATTTTACTTAAAAAAAAAGATCTGCAATACAAAACATTATTATTTATTTATTTCCAATGGCAAGACAAGTACAAGAAGAATAAAAAAAAAAAGTAATAATAATAAAAAAATAACAAGGGAAAAAATACAAAAGAATAAATGTCCAGAAAATGCATAGATGACCGAAGTCATTGCCTTGAGTTCTCTCGCACGCCAGTAAAAGCGCTGTCGCCGTCAAGTACCGCACATCGTTGGAGGTGGTCTCTGTTCATTGGGTCACTTGAACCACATAGGGGCAGCCAGGATTCGAAAATATTTTAATGCGATGGAGATGTTCTGCTAGACAGTCATGGCCAGTCGGAACTGGACGACAGCATGCCGTCGCGAATTGCTGGGTATTGCCTAAAAATCTTCAGCTCTCAACGCTTTGACTTGATCTCATCATGAATTTGTAGCTTGTGGTTTTTAGTCATTATTTGTTTGATATAAAGTTTTATAGAATGGAGGGACAGTGACGAGGATCTCGTTTGAAGTAGTTTTGAGCCTCTTTTTTTGCAAGACAATCTGCTTGTTCGTTCCCAAAAATGCCACAGTGGCCAGGTATCCAATGAAGTACCACCCGTTTTCATTTTTAAAGTCAGTTCCCACAAATGATTTTGACACAGAGATTTCCTCTGATGAAGGTGGCTTGGTGGAATTAATAGCCTGAATCGCGGCAGAATCAGACAAAATAACCGCTCTGTTGAATCTATCCTGGAAAATTAGTAAATACTTCAAAGCAATTCGGATAGCCTCCACTTCTCCATCAAAAAGATGTTCGATATTTCCCAGCTGAAGCGTAGAAGGAGAACAAGTTCGAAAAGACTCCTGAACCTGCAATAATGAGATTTTCATAAAAGGAGACATCTGTGTATACGTGCAACCATTCAGATTCTGGGTATCTTGTATCAATAGTATCAAGTGTATAGACCCTCAAAACATCTATAGAGGTGTTCTTCTTATAAAGTTCATCTGAAAGACTTAAATTTGCCCAATCTGCATGTAATCAAATTGGCTATAGGGCTTTTCTAACTCCTGAAAAATAGCTGGCAAATTAAGGTTCTGTCTGACATCCAGAACAAAAACCTTTTTTTGAGTTTTTAAATTTCTAGTGGTTGTTGGATAATTAATCCAGTAGGGATTTCCAGTTCTAATTAATTTCTCAAATAGAATCGGAGCTTTTTCTTTAATGATAGTTTTAATGGGTTTTATTATTCGTCAGTAACAGCATAGCATTAATTGGTGTTGATTTGACGACCCCAGTAATAAGTCGTAGAGCTTGATTTTTGTAACAGTTCTAGTTTTTGCAATACATGCTCATTTGCCACAATTAGTGGTTCACAGCAGTAAGTAATTAATGGTTGAATAAAGTAAACATTTAAAGTTGATCGATCAGATCCCCAAAGAGATCCAGCAAGGCGCTTTTAAAATAGACACTCTTTTTAGAAAGCGATTTGAAATTGATTCGATATATGATTTCCAGTTTAGTTTGTTGTCGAAAGTCACTCCCAAATAATTAAACTTGTTAGAGTGAATCAGAGCAACATCTCTATACTTTAAGTCAGGGAGGAGTGTTTGGTGAGATAAAAAAAGTCTGAGGTGACTGTCTTTTTCTAAATTTACAGAAAGACAACCACTCAGAAATATATACAAAACATTATTAAAACTACTATACTGATTTCATCAAATTTTAAAAAAAAAGTTAAGAAATTCAATAGAGAAATTATAAGAATAATTGTAATTTTTAAATAATGAGTAAAATCAATGATTAACAAAGAATATCATTCCCTACTGGACATACACACTTTGTAAAAAGAAATATTTTGTTTCTTTCAAAATAATTTTTTCGTTATAAAAAATTGATTTCATGTAATGCTATTTTAATGTGATTTTAATTTGTAAGAGTTTCTATTTCACGTATACTGCATGTCTCACACTATAATTAATGTTTCGCACAGAAATTTGATTTTAAGTTTGCCACATATATTGTTTCTGTATTTTCTAACCATAACATCAACTTTTTTAAAAAATAAATTCATCGCTTTTCTAAAATCTAAATTTTTGGGGTTTTCATGAAGCGTTTTTAGTGTCAAAAAAAATAAAATTCATTTAATTCTACTTTTGAGAGTTTATTACCAATCACCAGGTCAAGCAACATTTTTCATACAAACAACTGTTTGGTTTAACTAAAAGTAACGACATTTTTACAATACAGAAAATACAATAAACAGAAAAAAAAAAAAATTTTTTGCAGTATGTAAGTATAATATGAGAAGATTGCCTTACACAGTTTTATCACAAGTTCAACAGATAATTTTACACATAAGTTTTACTTGCTTATTCAAATAAGCCTAAGGATATAGCTCTACATTACATGTACTTTTTAAAAACTTGGTGCTAAACTAATAGAAAAAAATGTAAATTTTTAAAACAGCAACAATACAATTAGTTTGTAATTGTCTTATTAAAAAAGTATACAACTTAAAACTGTTAATAAAAGAAAGTTCCAACTTTTTCTTCTTCTTCCCCCTCTTATTAAGAAAGCAATTTTTTTTTACATTATTCTGAAACCAAAAAGGTAAGTTAGACCTTCAACAAATGAATTTATTTACACTGTAATACTTTTTATAATATATTCTATAATAAAGAAAAATGTGCTTTAAATATCACATGTAACAAAATTATAGAACTAAAATAATTTTAATATGATAAAAAAGTACACCAAACATATACACACAAAAAAAAGAAAAATACAATAAATTTTCCACTAAAAACTGAACATGTTAAATTCGTAACAAATAAATAAAATTTGATGAAGTGCACATAAAAACAATGAAAATATCTCGCAAGACAATTTGAAATTATCATGCATACCTACATCCTGCTCTCCTTACATGGTAGAACATATGATAAATATTTTGCCCTTTTACTCTTAATTTTAATTATGTAGAATATATAAAAGGATAATTTAGAAATACTTCACACATTAAATCCAATACTACTTTTTTTTCTCTATAACTATTCATATAGAAAGTTTAATAAAATTCTTTCTAACACATTGTGATTCAAATTGTACAGAAAAAGAAAAATAGAACTAGCCATGTCATCGTCATGCAAATATTAATATTCTTAATAAAATTTTTACATCAAAATAAATACATTTTATTCTTAAATTTTTCAAATTACATACAAAAAATTTAATTTATTATTTTTACTTCTGCCAGAAAATATCTGGAAATTAATCAAAAGATGAATGAAAACATTTCATATTAAACACACATCTTTTTCAATAGAATTTTAAATTTTTAAACCAAAATAAGATTATACAGTAAAAAAAATTTTTTTTTTTAAACAAATAAACAATTATAAGCAGTTTATTTATAAATATTAATGTAAATGTTTACAATACACTAAATTACTACCAGGTTTAGATATAGGGTTTTATATATATATACATATACATTACATAAATAACAATTAAAAAGTAAAATGAATTCAATTATTTAAAAAAAAAATACCAATGCTATTCACTAAATTACATACCATAACAGAAATAATTAGGAAAATTAATTAATCATAAATATACTTGATTTATATCAAATGAAATTGTTCAATATTTTAAAGAAAAAAAAAAAAAAAAATTTTTAACATTCAGCAGAAATATGAGGAAAAAATGAAGGCAAATTTTATAATATATTATACTCAAGTAAAAAAATACTTTATTAAAAGTAAATTTTTACAGTTTTAACAAACAATTCTTTAATTTCAAATGAATACTTAAAATTACATGTTGCTTAGTAAGAGCTAGACTAACAAAATCCTGACAAAGAAAAAGTAAAATAATATTGAATTTAATAAACATTAAGAATCAATATATAAACAAAACATTAGTTGTAATTGATAATTAATTATAAAATTTTATTAAATAATAGAAAATATCAATATTTGTAAAAAACAGAAATTAATTCCTCACAAGATAATTTTTGCATTGAATATTAAAGAATAACACTTTGTGGTTCTCTTTAAATGGCATCAGTTTGACACTTGAAAAAGTGCAACCAATAAAAATATTTAAAAATTTTCATAAAATAAAATAAATGCAATACCTCTCTTTATTATGGCACATTCAGGTCCACGGCCATGTCAGACGAGCAATTTTATTGGATTATCATACATTAATATAATTTTAAGAAGGAAACACACTACATAAAAAAAAATTTTAATGATTACATTCTTATTTAATATATAAGAAACATTATACTGAAACCAAAACTGACAATTATGATCAGGGTTGCAATATTGCAACTCACTTAGCCACTGATTATGCAAAATTTAGCCAAATAATAAAATCGACAAATTATCAATTTATGAAATTACCTTTATTCAATAAATTTTAATTTCAATAGCCTAGATATTAATTTAAATGTTATGATGAAATAATTAATTTAAATTTATTATATCATCATAATATTAATTTAAATGCAATGTAATGATTAGCAATAATGTGTTACCATCTCATCATTAAGATCAAACAAATGCCCAAATCCATATGAAAGTAAATAGGTGTCTATTTATAGAAAGTGCTGAACTATCGAATGCCAAATTAAAGAGAGGTTACAGTATACTGATGAAGCAAATGAGAAAAATTCAGCATGAGACAAAAACTACCAATACTTTAAAATGTATTAATCATTTGTCACAATTTTTTAAATAATAATAAAAATGATTTTATTAAGGTCTTTATATGAAATATTTAAGGAACTTACTTCAAAACTTCTAGACTAGATACTAAAATATGAAATAATACATTTATACAATACAAATTAACAGAGATCAAATTCATTTTTATAAGTATTTTACTTTGGTACCAAATAAGACTTTTAAATTCACTTAAATACCTTTTTAAAAAAATCCTTTATTAATATAACATAAGAAAAATAAAATCACTATTTGTGTTAAAAAAATTGATTAATCATTGTATTTGAAATTAAATGTTTAAAAACCACTGCATACAATAATATTAAAATGTGTCTCATTTTGAATTAAACTAAATAACTTTTAACACATTGCTAGAAAAATAAAAAATAATAAATGCACACTTACAATGAATGAATAAAATATACACTTTTGAAATGAAACAACTATACATATAAACAATGACAATTTAAATATGCATCTAACATTACTTTAGCACATTCCAAATACTAATTTAATTATCTAAAAAGCAATTTAATAGCAATAAAAATAATTATAAAAGATTATAATTTTTGCATAATTTCTTTCTTGCTATAAAATTTCACAATACTTGGTTTTTATTACAGAATAAAAGATAATCACACTTTCAACAGTTATATTAACCCATTGGTTTAGTTAAATTATTATATATTAAAAAATTTTACATTTTCAATATTACCAAAATTAGCTCTTTTTCTCATGAAAATTGATTGATTCAAAAAGTGAATTTTTACCTCTTTCAAATATTTCCATCATAATAAGAGAAAATTATTTTAAACCAATGGATTAATAATAACAGAAATCTAATTTAGCAGTAATTCTAAATTAAAGCTGTTCTACAAATTGCTACAAGAACATTAAAAAATATAATTTAAAAATGGAAGCATATAAATAAATAAGAGATATTTGCATTAAAAAAATGGTTATATATGTTGCATGCCAAAATTATATATATTAGATGTATAATTGTTAATTACAAATACAAGTAGCACAGATATTTCTTTTAAAATTGCATTAGATTGCTACTACGCCATTCACAAAGTTAAAAGAAATAATAAGAGCAAATATTCGAAACATCTTCTCTGCCACATTCAAATGGTGATTCATCTATATAAAAAGTATAAAAACATGAAAGGAGTCAATACAGTCAATGACAAGCTACATATACATATACTTCCCCATGCCCTTATTTTCAAAATGTGATGTTTCAAAATAACATTTGGTATGTCTGAAAATCTATAATGGTCCATTCAGTGTTCCAAAAATAGCTACTTGCATAGATCCTTGAGTTCACTTGCTTTGATTCTTCCACAAAAGAAGAGTTTGAACAAAGGTCCTTGAGTTCCTACATGTCTCCCAAAAAAGAAGAGTTGAGTTTGAACACATGAGTACAGAGAAACCCCCTCAAATGAAAAAGGAGTGAATCGATAACTATGTTGGGACAGTACAAGTTGTGGGCAATAATTTGTTCCCCGTGAACCACACTACAAAACAAAAAGTCGTTGGAGCATTACCGCTTTCCTACAAGGGGGCACGCTTTTGTGTTCTTTATGCCAATGGACTTGTTGACAATCAACACTGCAGTATGAGGTATTCCAACAACAATGGTATATGGCTTCTGCCTCACAATTGTAACACTGAAAAAATCCTTAATTTTATCATATATTCTTTTGAATTTCACATGGAAAATATAAACATTAGACATCATTAAGACGTAACATTAAAAAAACACATTGGGAAAATTTACATTTTGTTTTAAGAAATATGTCTATTTTAACAAATATTACTGTCAGTTACACAAAATTTGCAAAGTTTAAAAATCACTAAAAGGAAATACTATTTTTTAGGCTTATTGCTTGACAAAAATTATAATTTAAGTGATCAATTTCTACAAAACACAAAACTAAAAATAATAGCTCTAGGCTTGTGCTAACATTAACATAGCTGTTAATTTAATTACGTTTTACAAAAGGAAGAATTAATGGTTAGTTAAATGATTAACAGTTTCTGCACTAAGAGTAGCATTAATTTTAATGAAGATTAAATTGAATTCTTTACAAAAGAAGCAGTTGATATAAGTGGTTGTTTTAATGCCTTGTTAAATTCAACATTTCGAAAAGGTTGATATTAACATAACACCCAGAGTTGCTTCAAATTTAATCCCAGTTAAATTCAGCACTTACACTCACATTGTTCTATAACTCCAGATAAACTTAGCATGTACGAAACTTAAAAGCTTTCTTTTCAAATTCCACTTATATTAAACATTTCTATTAGTTTGCTGGAAAAAAAAAAAAATTTAGAACTGACAGAGATCAAAAATTTTATTCTTTTCTTCTGTGTTAAAAATTACTAAAGAATTAATTTTTAGTTTTTGAAATGTAACACTTTTAAAATCTTTTTTTTTTTTTTTCAATTATATCAAAATTTAAAAATATATTTGATTATATATTAAATACATACAAAAGTATATTGATTGGCCTAAATATTGAAGGCCTCATATGCCACCTCCATATTTCATGCATCAATTACTTATTTTTAGCACATATACTAAGAAATTTTAATTTCCTGCACATACACAAATTGTATAGGATAGCTGTATTTATAAAATATAACTCAAATATTTAATGAAATTCATCAAGTAAGAATCCTGTATTTCTCCAGGATCGAATTACTCAAAATAAATATATTATATGTTTCGTTTAGGTTTTATGTAAACCTAATCCACAAACTTAAAGTGGCATTAAAATTAATTTATATTAGCATTAATAGTTAACACAACTCTAAAATTAAAAAAAAAAACATTTACTAAGTAAATTATTATTGCTATCAGTTATAAAACAATTTTTAAAAAAAAAAAGAAACTCAATGTAACTGAGCAATATGATAGACATCTGTGTTAAGCTTTTTCACAAGCTAATGCTAATGAATGTACACTACACACTGTAATTTCTCTGTATTCTTAATAGTTTGCATTAGTCAACATTATTGTTTAATAAACATTCAGAAATTTTAAATAATGATATCTTTAATACACACAAAGCTTCTATTGCTTCAAATCAATAATTTAGATAATGTTCATTGCATTGAATGTTTTTTTTTTCCCCTAATGCAGCTGGTAAATACTTAAAGACTGTTTTCTTTTATGCCATAAGCAAGGGCTGCACCAATGTTAAACATTTTAGCACTACCCAGGGGCATGTGCAGCTTGAAGATATGCTACAAACAAGAGTAACACTACCCACACACTATGATCATATTAGACAGGGATCTACGATTTAAAGTGGATTCCAAACCACTACAAACATCCACAGAACCGCCAGAACAGCGGAAATGAAGAAATTAATTACTTGTAAGGAGTGCCAGTCAGATATAGCAAATCAAATAGTGCAAAACTGGTTTGAAAGAAAAGTAGTATAATAGTTAATATGTTTGTCTATTATTTTAATATCATGCAAACTAAAATTTTAATTATATAAATTAAAATTTTTATTGCAATTAAATTCCTCTTAAATGACATTTCCTCCATTATAACACCACTCTTTTTTGAATCTATCTGACTTGGCTGCTTTATTAATTTTCCAAGTGATTGGTAGTGGGACTATACTAATGATTAAAAAAATTCATATAAGATAAAAATAAAGGATTCATAACTTATGATAGGTGAATGAGTTCAATTTTTAATTTGTCTTGCAAATTAGATTTACTTCCAAATTAATCATTCTTAACCATATATCATAAGTAACACAATATTTCCCCCTAATTTACCATTTCTTAACACATCAGACAAAAAAAAAAAAAAAAAAAAAAAAAAAATCTGAGAAATAATACAAGAAATGAAAAAGATATTTGAGGAAAATAGTTTACCCATTGCTTCTTTTTAGTTTCGGATAATTCCAATCTGTGACGTTCCACTAATTCGGTTAATTCTATTTGATGAGTAGATTGAAGCTGATCTTCTGAATTTCTTTTAGCTTCACTCAACTCTAATGTAACTTTTTCAATAGCTGTAGCCACAACTCTTTGTTTCTCATCTTCAAAATCTTGATGGAGCTATTAAAAATTAATTACCTTTGTTTTTAGTTTTACTACGACTACTTTATAATAAAAATAAAATTATAAAATTTCATTATTAATTCATTCTAAATTTTATTTTATTTACTTTCTAATTTTAAGTAATATACTGTGTAATTAATTATTGTTCCTTACCTTATATGATGTTTAACCTAAAAATTACAATAATTTGTAATGACATCATTTTTTTTCAAACGTCCTTTCCTTTTATTCAACAGCAGTGGAGGTGTTTTCATTTGTTTTTAAAAGAAATATCACATTAATCATGTTTATACTAATCTTTTAATGGTGCTATATGATTTATGCAAAATTTTGGGATTTAAGATAAAGCATAAGATTCAATTTTATTTATTGAAACAATTTTGAAGGACATATTCAAAGAAAGTGTACTAGAATTATTACTTTAAATCAGCATATTCCTGTAATTTATTAATCAGCATCAGTTAAAATTGATTTACTCTCAGTAAGCAGAATTATTCATCAGTAAAGAAGGTTCGATATTTAATTTGAGGCAAAATGCTGTGTGGCAGAAATGAGGAAAACCATGGTAAGAGATAATAGTTGGTTGAATTAAGTTTTAAGGCACAAAGGCTAGATTTAGTCATGGTATGCTAAGCTATAGCCAACTTTTGAGTAGAAAAAGTAAAAAATAATTTACAAAAGATTGAAATCAAATCATAAAATTGAATTGATGTAAATGTTGCAAGGAGACTCCATGAAGTTAAGAGGAGAGCAAAGAAATAAGTAATGGACACTTGAGGATTAGAAATCTCTTCTCTGAGATAAAAATTATTTAGTTGTAAAACTTCATTGTTTAAGAGCAAATAATCAAGGCTGGCCTAAAAAAAGCTGAACCCAAGATAAGCTGAACTTTGGTGCCTTTTTTAAAGTAAAGTATAATAAAAGCTAGTTTATTTTTCAACAAATAATGAACAATAATATCATTTTTTCTCAACCAGAATTAATTTTTTTATTAGTAAACCTTTTTATGGCAATTTTTGTTTTTACATTCCTCACAGTATTATTTTCCATAGACAAAATTTTCAAAGTATTAATTGTGTTCTTATATGTTTCAGATTTACTAAAGCTTTCCTTATTAGAGATCACAGTAATGGAGTATTGTAGGCAATATTCTTAATGCAAACTCACATTTGACATAACATCATATAACTTATGAATGTAGCATTTCAATTGGAAGTTTTAAAACTTAGGAAAAGGCACCAGAAACAATAATTATTTCCAATGTTATATATTCTAATAACCACTTAATTTGATAATGATATTTAATTACACACATATTTCAAATATTTCATCACTTAAATAACAAAAATAGTTTGAAAATTCATGCTTAATATAAATAAAAATTTAGATTTAAATACTTATTTTAAAAGTCTGCATATAAAATCTGTTATAACATTATTTCTGAGGAGAGCATTAAATAAAAAGACTTTCACCAAATGAAACAATTTAAAAATATTAAAGTAAAAATTTCATACATTTAAATCTTTGAAATTATAAAAATTTATTAAAAAACAATTTTTTTTTTTTATTTATTTATTTATTATTATTATTTTACTGAAAGAATAAACAAGAAACAGTGTGGCTAGTGAATGAAATAGCTTTTATATCTTTATTAAAAATTCATATACAAATTAAAAATTATGCAGTTAATTTTAAAGAAAAACTGTTTCTCAAAATAAAATTACAAGTGTTACATAAATAATTTACTACTAAGGAAAAAAACAATTTTCTATCATACTTGAAGAACTCTAAAAAGCATATAAATAATCCCAAATGATTAATCTATATAAGCTCAATTACAATATTTATAAAACTTTCAATTTAGTAATAGAATTCTTTGTATTAGTAATAAAAAGATGAAAAAATTAGAACATGCATTTATATTGTAGCTGCTTCAGAACAAATAAATATTTGTGGCTAAAAATTAGTGGCTATTAATCATATTTTTTAAAAAAAGGTTATTTAAAATTATACATCATAATATTTGCAAATAAAATATTATACATGAAATAAAACTCACTCGCTCAGCTAATTCTCTCAGTGACCTTTCTTTTCTTCTTTCTGCTCTGCTTCTAGACGTTCTTTAAATTCCTTAAACATTTTACTGTACTTCTCTTCACAATCACAAGGTGGAGTTTCTTTCTCTTCAGGTTTAGCTGGTTTAGGAATAAGAGCAGCTAGCAGCTAATGATGGATGAGAAAATTTGTAATTTCATTAAAAATGTATATAAAAATTTAAAAGTATGTAGTTAATTTTAAAGAAAATAATTCAGCAAAATAAAGAGGCTATTACAAAAATTTTAACACAAAATTACATTTCTAAATGTAATTGGCAAAATGTAAAATAAATTTACACTTTTAACAAAAAGATGAACATGAGTTTAAATACCTAAATAAGATAATTACATTTTATTTACACAGCTTTAAAAAGTTATATTTTTATATTGTAAAATATTGATGTTTAGTTCTTCATATTAAAAAAATAAGCTTACGAGAATACACATCATCCATCAGTTGCAATATAAAAACACAATTCAAAAAGTATGAATTTTGAGATATGGCTGTTTCTTATAAAGCCTTTTAGTAATGCTTACCCTTAATCTACTAATTACACATAAGAGATGCTGGATTTCAAAATCAACAAAATGTTAATTTACTTAAAATTTTTTTTTTTTTTTAATTGTGCCAGGATTACAGTCTATGAATGATGATATTATAATATGTATTATTTTATTACATAGGAAAGAATTATAATAAAAATAATTGTTTTCAGAAAATAACAAAAGATATTTATAATTTACAAATCATCTACTATATACCATAAAAATACAAAATTCTAATAAAAAAACATCTCTTTTAATAAAATTCCTAAAGAAAATGTGTTAAATGTAACATTTTTAAAAATAAATTTTCAGCAAAACATCAAAAGCTTTCTTAATCACGAAAAGTTTTTTTTTTTTCCTTCCAAAAAAAAAAAAAACAGCAACTGCTGTTTTAAGGAATTAAATTTCTTAGTTATGTAATGCACATGATTGTTATTCATGATTATAAAATGAATAATTTACATGCATATTATGCATTATATTCATGTATGTAAATTATTCATATTATAATTATGAATTTATATTGAAAATAATACTTATTAATAAATGAACTGTTTTTTCCAATAATATCTTCAAAAATTTTTAATTTTAGTAAAAATCTAATATCAAGAAAGATTATTGAGCAAAATTCTTTCTCCACTATATTTTGACTTATATTATGGAGACTTGGATGTTGACCATCAGGGAAGAAAAAAATTTAGCCACTTTTTAAATTCTCCTACTACAGAAATATTTTTTGAAGGAATTTAAGAAAAATGGTATTTGACGCAAACCAGAGCAATATCAAGTTATATAGAATGTTCCAAAAGCAGGTGTTATTCATATTAAGCTGAGCTGTCTCAATTGGTTTATGTCCATTAATGAATGGCATTGAGGAAAATCTTTTGCTAAATCAGTTTCCCATCAGGAGAAGGGTAAATCCTGGACTTTTTAGTTCGGAGGATTGATTAACCTTCATAGAAATTCCTAATAAAAATATTTAATTTAAGAAGCCTTAGCTCATCTTGGAGTGTTTTGACATGAATGATAATAATGAAAAGAGATTAAAATTAACATACATGTAGATAAAATTCATAATTTTGAAATTAATTACTTAAAATGTTTTATACCTTTTTGTGTGTCTGTGTAGAAACAGTCACTTTTGCACAGGAGATGATTCTTGACAAGATGATGAAACAACATTATGATCTTCTGGAGTAGGGGCATCCTCTATAACAAAATAAATAACACTATTTAGAAAGAAATAGAAAAAGCCTAAAAAGTTTATATCAATTAAATGAAAAAAAAAAAAAAAATACACAGATAAACACATATTTAACACTATTTTATTTTAATTATTGCTACAATTGATTTAAAATTTTTCAATTAAGAATATTTATTAAATTGATAAATAATATAAGCCTTTAGTCAAACAATATAAGCTTAATCAATCAATAAAAAAACAAATTTTAATGCATATTTTTTAAAAATAATTTCTTTTAAGAATAATTATTTCATAAAAATATTTAATTTTTCAAAATGATATTAAAAGATTTTTTAATTTAATATGATTAACATAAATATGCTTTACTTGATCTTAACAAAAAAGGCCTTCTATTTTTCTTCATATAATTCAGTAGCATTTACACGATATGTCTAATTTGTACTTTTCTTTTTAGTTTACAAATATATATATTAACTTCAGAGAAAAAAAAAAAAAACCAAAAATCTTTAGAAAACTTTGTGCATTTTAACAAAAATGAAGTAAATTTTCATGAAACTTTCTGCTTAAAAGATTTGTTTCCTTTATTATTTTGTTATTACCTACAGGAGCATATAATAAAAAAAATTTTTTATACTAATAAATGAATAAAATATGTTGAGACAGTTCTTAAATGTACAACATTTAAATAAAACATTATAAGAAAAGTGCCTAAGACAATGCACCACACAATTTATTTTATTTTTCTTTCTAATTTTTAAAGTAAGAAAAAAGCAATATGGAAAATTAAGGATTTATTACTTGAAAATACTTTTTTGCTCATTTGATTTGTGAAGATTAGAACAAACCTCTCAAACACTAACAGCTGTTTATATTTAAAATTGTATTTTATGGGGCAATGTAGCAATGGTATCGAAAATAAAAGAAATGAGCAAGAAAAAACTAACTTTAAAGCGAGGTATTTTGGGTGAGGAAGAAGTTGGACATTCATCTTGAGAAGAGTTATCATCTTCAGCTTCATTTTCCGATATATCTTCATCACTAGAAACAGATCCTTTTCGAGATCTAGATCGAGAGGCAGAGTTGGAGCGGGAAGAATTAGCAGAAGAAGGACGTGAAGGTTGTTTTTTTGCTTTCTTTTCTTTAGGGATTTGTCCCAGCAATTGTTGATGACGCTTCAATTCTTCAAGAGCTTTGTTTAAAGTGGCACTTCTTTTTAACTGTAGCTGCTGTATTGATGTTGTGATTGGCTTAACATTCTCCTTTTCCACATTTGCTCTGAAATAAACAATTAAAACATTAATTTTTTAAAAAGTTTTATAGATGCATTAAAAAAAAATCAATATTTATAGTTAAAAATTTTTCTTACATAAACATAATATATATTTTTTAAATAACAAATAGTGCTGATATCTGGATGAAACACAACAATAGATTTATAATACCATGCTTGACATAGAAACTTTAAAATCAGCATCTGCCTTTTATGATTATTCATATATAAGAAATATTTTATATTGATACTAATTTTCATTGAAAAATATCTTTACGATCTTTTAATTTTAATATTCAATAACAATCTAAAAACCTTTTTTCTTATTACCTTTGATGCAATCCACCAAAAAATCGAACATCGTAAATACCATTGTTCACACGAATTACTTTAGCAGGCCAAAAAAGGATAACCTTTTGTTTTGCATATACTAATTCATGAGGAGGATCCTAAAAAACATTATTTAATTAATGCAATAAAATACTGAATTTTACTATAATAAAAGTGAAAAACACATGCATACAAAAACAATGCATAAAAGATTTATGATTCTGACATAGTTATGAATGATTAATTCAATTCTCTTCTCAAATACCCGTTCACAGTATTTCTAAAGTGGTTGTAAAAAAAAAAAAATAATTCAAACGAAATCTAAATTAAAATTATTTATAAGGTTCAACATAAAATATAAGAAATTAAACACTTCAATAAAAGATAATTCTTCAATATAATTTACTCATAATACAAAAAAAAATAATTTTACTTAACATTTTTTATATTAAATCAAATTACTATAATAAAATTTAAAACAATAACTAAATACCACATGTAATACTAAAATAATTTTTAATAATGATTTTTTAATACTTACACATGGTTGGCAAAACCAATATTTTTCACGCTTTTCATTCGATGTTCGGTAACAATCTCTGCATTGCTTTATTTCGTTTAAATCATAACAGCAATCTCGCAGCATTTGTCGTGCTGTGTCTGCTGCAGAACTGTGAACTAAATAAAACCATATTTACTGAAACACTTCTCCATAGATAAAAAAAAGAGTTTAGAAGCATTACATAAAATATATATTAAGAGCATGCATCTAAAAATAATGGATTATACTAAGAAAACAACCCATAAGTGAATATTGAAATAGTAGGATAGGAAGTAATAATTACAATAGGTTTTTATACATTAACAGGAAACTTTACACCTTACATTAGAGAATTCAGAATACATTCAACAAGATAGTATTCTAATGCATTTTCGTTGAGATTTTAATGAGACTTTCTTGGACTTATGTACTAGCAAAGGTTTGGATGATTTGACAGGGTGCATGAATACAGTAATATGTCTAAAAACTCTACAATTGCTATAAAATAACTGGAAAGATCTTACTTACAGATTTGACATCTATCAAGTTACACAGTACACAAAAATTTCATTATCCTTCTTCAAAAAATATATGACTACTCTTTTATTATTAAAGGCTTTTTACTTATACTTTTAATTTGAATAATCTTTATTTTTTGAATACATTTAATTTTAGTTCCAATATAAAGTCCTAAAGTTCCCTTTCACAAACTAATAATAATTTGCTTTTTTTAACTGCATTGATTCAGTTTTAATGTCTAAATCTACTGCTTAGTATGATTATGGATTTCTAGAAACCCTTAGCATTTATAAAAAATATACAAAATGTCTAATTGTACATAATATTATATTTCAATCTAATATATAAAATTCTCGTGTCACGGTGTTTGTTGCCAAACTCCTCCGAAACGGTTCGACCGATTCTTATGAAAATTTTTGTGCATATTTGGTAGGTCTGCGAATCGGTCGTAATCGATTTTTTAAACCTAAGTGATAAGGGTGGCCCACCCCTAAATATTTTTTAAAATTTCTTTGGCAAACCAATGTAGTGGCAACAATACCATTGAGGAAGGCGCCAATCTTGCAACCCTGAATTTTCGCCAATTTTCCTCCAATTTCTTTAGGGTTGCAATACTGCAATTAGAGGAATTCCGTAGCTTCATTTTTCGAACAATATAATGACTATTTTATTGCTATTTCGATAATTAATTGCAGAATTCTTATTTGCACTAATTTCATCGTTGGAGTAAAAAGTTTGTTTCCACCACAGACGAAAGATATACCACAATAAAAGGATGGCGCCGTGTCTCGATGCCTGTACTACATAACCGTAAAATTCTCATGTTCTGAATATTATTGTTTTATGTACTACTTTAAATTTTGTGAAAATTATATTGTATGAAATTTATATTATTTCTATGAGAAATAAATCAAATGTATGTAAGTATTACCTGATTTGATTATCAATATTTTTTTTTTTTATTTTCTAAGTTAGAATTTGAATAAAATATATTGAATGAAAAGTTGTGAATCAAAACATTGAACTTTTCTATGCTTAAAGTTTGTCAACATGTGTTGTATTTGATTAAGAATTTAAAATGAAATGTGATCTACAAGATAATATAATATAGACAATATAATTTTAAAGAAAGATGATGAATTTTCAAGGATTTTTTTGAAAAGTGTGAAAATGAAGTAAACTCTGCAATTATTTGATATAATGATAACATTAAAATTTTATAAAAAGGTATTATAATAGTTGCAAGTTGAAAATCAAGGACATTTTATTTTAAAAAATTTTGTTATTTGAAAAACAAAGAATTTGAGTGATTTGAATATTGTCGAAGAAAAATTGATAAATGGTACTTTTAAGTTGGAAGTTATTTAAAGAAAACAAAACAAATAAATAAGTGTTTATATTAATAAAGGAGAATTTAAAGCTCAATAACATTTTTATGTATGTACATTTGTTTTTATTTATATTTAAAAGTTGGTTTTAATTATTTCTTATTTGAATTTTTATGCATTTTGTATTCATTCAAAACATCACAAAAATATATTTCTGTTCTAAAATGCTTTGAAACTTCATGTAAAAGTTTTCTTTAATGTATGAAAGGAATAGAACATGGAAATTAACCTAAATTCATAAATTATTTTTATTTTAGTTTTTTAAACTAAGAATTTTTAAAATTTGTAAAAAAAAAAAAAAAAAAAAAAAAAGTTTGTGTCGACAAACTTTAAGCATACAAAAATGTATAAATAATTGAGATATAAATTTGAAAACAGTATATTACCTACATAAGAATATTCCCAGCATAAAAATACTGGCAAAGGAAAAAACTATTCATGTTTTATTTATTTTTGAATTATAAAATTTTGCAACAATATCACATTTTTGCAATGTTTATCCATATTTTAAAGAATAAATTGTATAAAGAATAGTTAAAGTTGATATTTTTATGTGAAATTCAAGGTTTTGAATATATTTAATCAAAACACTTGCAAAAGGCTAAATATTTTATATTCAGGTCATTTCATATTAAAAAGCCTTTGCAAATAGCAGGAAGTTGTAAAAAAAAAAGTTTCTCAGAGCAAATTTTAACTTTTTCAAAACAAAGCTCAGAAAATATTTACAGCTTTAAGGAAAAAAACAAAACTATATTTTTTTAATAAATAAGATTATGAACTTGATAATTCAATGGCATTTTAATATATTTACAACATTTTTAAAAGTAATATATCTAATTAAAAGTTGTTTTTAGCTTTTTTCTCAGAATGAATTTTTATGCTTTTTTGTTTTCATGTGAAACACCATAACACAAGTAATTTTGATCCAAATGCTACAAAACTTTTGTATTTATGTTTTTCATAAATATTTACAGGGAATAGACCTCTGAAATGATTATAGCTACATAAATATTTTTTATTTCAATTGTTAAACTTGGAATTACATGCAAATTTTGGAAGAATTTTTGTGTCGACAGCATTTAAACTAGCACAAAATAATAAATAATAAAGATATAAATTTACCAGAGGTCTATTCACTGTAAAATGTTAGTACAAACAAATACAAACTTAGAAATTTAAAAATATTGATTTGATTTCAGGTTTTGTAACAGTATCAATTTTTGGCCATTTTTAGCTTAAAAATTTCATTATTATTTTTTTTTTAATTTTTATATGTGAAATTATTAGTTTTTAGATACATTCAATCCAAAATGTGTACAAAGATAAAAAAATTTCAAAAAATTCCTTCGAAGGTGTTCGTGTACCTTAAACGATCGTTTGCATTTGTATTTTATTGTGAATTTTTTTTAAAGTCTTTTCTTATTATATCCCGATTTTATTTTAATTGTATTGTATTTTTGCAATTATCATTTTCAGTAAACGACCACCAAAAAATCTAACCTCAGAATCCGTGTTTCTCCCATGGGCAGCTGTATATTGCATGCTCACGTGTTCGAAAACCATCGAATTTATTTATTTCGACGAAAGACAGACTAACAAGAAATATTGTTCATCGCTTAGTTCTTAGTCAAATGAAAGTAATGATTATTAAAAAAAATTATATTACGTAAAATAATTATAAAAGTCTTAAAAATCAACATTATCTACCTCATTCATTAAATTAATAAAAATTAAACATTTTCTATTCGTTGAAACTTAATTTGATCTTTTCATCATTCTTTACCAATCACTTCCTTAACAATACCAATTATAGCATCTAATAATTGAACGAAATACAAGAAAGCCACAGCCATGCGTGGCCGGGTCTTCTAGTTATTCACTAAAAATGAGTTTTTGCTTTGAAACCATACAATAATTTGATTTTAAAATTTAAAAACAAAATTAAAATAAAATCCATTTATGTTATTAATTTTTTTACTAATTTAAAAAGTATGCAAAAATTATTTTTTTCCCAATATTTTTAATGAAAAATTTTACTTTCTAATGAATTTAAATCACAAAAGTAGGAAGATATTCATGTAAAATAATGTTATTCATGTTTAATATTCATTTATTAAAGAGTTACTATCGTTTTGTTTTCATTCAGTGGCTAACTTTTAAAATGTATTTGATAAATTAAGGAATTACAAAAAGTGCAAAAAGCTAGACATGGCTTAAAATTTGGATTATAAACATGAATCTGATTTCATTCTAGATAGATAGCTCCAATTTTAAATTCATTTACATACAAAAATTTTAATTAACTTATTAGCCCTTCCTTTAAAAAGAATATCTTTTAATTCATTGATAATACAATTTTTAAATAAAATATCTCTTATTACCTCCATAATAAAGAACAATATTATGAACCAGTGTCTGAGCATCTGCTTGAAATTCTTCCAAGCGTTTGTAAACATTTTCTTGTGTTTTATCTTCCATAATAGTTAAATCCATCGTTTCATAAATTAAGAAGTTGTGACGCCACTTTTCTTCTTCAGAAGGGGCTATTTTAAGAAGTTCCCGATTCTAGAAGAAAAAAAATTCCAGAATGATACAAATAACATAGAAAAAGATTTAAAAATTATTAACTACGTTAAACTAAACTGTATTTCCTATATGTCAAACAAAAATTATTTTTGATATTATAACATAAAATTATGTTCATTAAATAAAAAATTATAAAAAATCTTAACATTTTAAAAAGAGATATCAAATATTGCGCAATATTTTAATTAAATAATTGACATTTCATTTTCCTTAATAAGTAACACTTATAATGCATGGCTTCCATGAGAATCATTTTATTTCAGTCTGAACTTTTGCGAGACCAATACTGACTCTGAATGTGTGGCAACCGTGAGGTGATCCATCAACTTTTAAAAAATTAAAGTTTGTTAGTTGTAGTTTAGGCTCTGTGTTGTAGAGATTGCTTCATGTAGTACAAAATAAATAATATTATGTAATTGAATTTCAGTCTTCTTACCAGAACTGTGTCTTATTGTAGCACTTTAAGAGTTCCTGTTGAAATAATTGAAATTTTAAATCTTCTCTTGATGTAAAAATTTTAGAAACGTTGGGTGGAGGAACACCCAATGTCAAGGAACGTTTTGGTGTTATACACTAACTTTTCAAATGGTAAATAAAACATGAAATAAAAATTTAACTTTTCATGATTGTGCATAAAATTTCTTAATTCTAACTTACACAATTCTATCTAAAAGATATTATTATAACAATAAAAAAATCTACCAGTATGGAACCAACAATCTCTTTCAAATACAATAAGAATTCTTTAATCTGGCATCTTTCGGACCATGGCCATGGTGAATTTTTAAACAGTCAATTTAATTTTAAGGAGGATATCATAGGCTGACACTTAGATAGAAATTTAAACCCACTAGAAAACAGAACTGAAACCGAAACTGACAACTACGATAATCACTGAGTGAAAATGTGAGCAGCATTGTGTTGCTATCTGGTGGTCGTGGTCATCAAATGCCCGATTTCATAGGAAAAATATGCAAGTAAAGGCTCAATCAGTGCTACATTATAGAATGTGGCAAACTTTTAAATGCTGGATTGAAGAGGGATTACAGTAATAAATTAAAGATCTTCAAACCATAATTAAAGTATCAATTCAACACTATTAATTTTTTTTTTTTAGTTTGCTAATCATTTGTATAATTTCATTATAATAAAAAATAATAAGTTTTAAATAAACAATTGATGAGAAATTAATATATGTGAATCTCCAATTTACTATTCGGCTACTACTGTAAATTCAATAGCATTATAAATTATATCTTTTTTAAATGTTATTATTAAATGAGAACTAACAAAGAAAAAACACTTCGTTCTGCAGGCTATAAAGTTTTGTGAAGGTCATGCCTAGATACTATTTAAACAAAAATAGTATTTATTTATTATTTACATTTTCTTCCCATATCAAAATATTATTTTCCAAAGGAAAATATAATTCTAAATAAACTAATAAGTACACAGGGAAAGGTGGCAATATGAAATGTCGTTAAAATAAAATTAATTTTTGATACAACACAAAGTGTACAGTGATTTTCAATTTTAAAAATTCGAATACTTACACTGGTAACTTTTTCTTTCATCCTCAAGCAGGCATAACCAAGCAACAAATTCAAATCATCTTTATTAATTTTCAAACCATCTTTAGTCTTAATCAGCTAAATAATATCACAAAAATAACTATAGCAAATAATTATTTATGATTATTAAGTATTAATTAATTATGTTAATATGAAATAAAATATAATAATATTAAAAGCAATAAATTAACAACAAATATGAATTTAACTAAAATTTAAGTGGAATTAATTATAGTTTGATTCTGATTACATTGATCACCCAATTAATTAAAATGAAGCCTTAAAGAATTATACATGATTTATTAATGGAAAATTTGTATCTTTTATAAATTTTAACAAGTCCAGAGTATGTGTAAATTGAAAATCAGCAAATAATGGAATAAAAATTCCCTTAAAAAATTTATGCATCAATTTTAATTGAATTGAAAGTTTTTAAAAATCTAATTTGTAAATTAAAGATAGATTTATAAGAACTTTTCTAAAAACAAAATTGAAATCATATTATTCTCTGAAAGCTAATTCAAGCTTAATTTGTGAAATATCTATTTCTAATAAAAAACTAGAAATGTATGATAAAAAATACAAATAAGAAAAAAAAAAAACTCTAAGGGAAGCCAAACTAATTTTTCAACACAAATTTATAATTACTGATAGATGGATAGACAAGAGTACAATTTCTTAAGGCTGAATAAAAATAATATTCTACTTATTCATTATATTTCAAAATAAAGTTATGGTATAGTAATACAATTACTGAAAAAATTCATGTTTGTATTAAAGAATTTAAAATATTATTTAAAAAATCCTGCTAATCTCCATACTTTACAGGCTTCACAGATTAATTTATCACTCTGAACAGGTGGTTCCGTTAAACAGTCCGCATGATACACTCTGTGGCAAGTAGAACAGTATAAAACTTCTCCGCCTTTGTGGCATGTAAAACAATACCAATCATGTCCATCTTTAGCCTAAAATATGATATATCAAGTTCAAATATGTATTCTATATGTAATTTATATATACTTAATTATATATCTACTTTTTAACTTACTTATTAGTAGCATTTATAGTACTTAGTTATCATTATTCAAATTTAAAAATGTTCTTGTTAATTTTTTAAAAATATTTTTGCATATTAAAAGAAAAACAAAATAAATATCATTCAATTTAACAAATTTTCCTTCCTACTATCCAAACCAAGTTTTCCCAACTTTTGGATTTTCTTGAACCATATTTGACGGGGGGGTTGTCACAGACTTTAAACATTACATATAGTTAATTAACATTGTACTATACTAATTCTGGAAGACCAAGTTATTAAGCAAAAAAATTTATAACAAATTTTTCAGATATCAATCCTTTTTTTATTTAGCAACAATAAATTTATAAAATAATGATAATAAATCATGTTCAATCATGTAAAAATAAAAGTTGAAACTTCGATGATAATGCCACATCAGCACATTACCTAATAATAATTTTATTTACTACTATCATATGATGAAATGTCACATATTTTTGGAGTAAAACAACATAAATTTTTAAAAATTCTTAAAGAAAAAAAAGCTGTATATTAATATCATCTTGAGAATTTTTTTAACAAAGTAATAAATTGCCATTAAAAGCCATAGTGAAAGGAAATTACAATACAATGTTAATTAACAATTTAAGAATTCAAATGCATTTTTAAATTCAACTTCATAACAATAAAAAAATAATTATTTTCAATTGGTAGCATTTTAAACCACTTCGAACATTATAGAAATAAAAAAAAAAAGATGAATACTACAAATACAACTTACAGCATCCTTTTCTGGAATCCTATAAGAATCCTGTTCAATTCCAGCTTTCGAGCCTTTACATCCAACACTTCTTTTCATTTCAATTAAAGAATCACGCATTGCTCGTTCCAATTGTTGTTCCAAATCTTCAGGAGTAATGTTATGCTTACGGCGCATGTAACTAGATATACGTTCAATATTGGCAATTTGCCTTTGTTGTCTTGCATAAACAATAGCATCCCAAAGATGATGGATAGTTTCTGTATTAGCTGTCCTTCGAGTAGTGACCGTCATCTTCAATTTTTTTTTTTTTTATAATACTAAAAAATATAATTTTAAAATTTCACATAAAAATGGAAAACTAAAAGATTTTAGGTTGTATTTTAATTTATCAAAGTATATATATTTTTAAAAAGGTAACTCAATTTATATATAAAAGAATTGCAAAATGGAAATGAAAATTTTCTTTTTATATAAAATTTTCAATTTCATTTTCGTTTATTATATAAAACAAATTAAATTTTTTTTCAGTGCCTTTCGAATTTATTATTATTGTTTAATTCTTTCCAACTTTTGATTAAAAATAATTAAAATCTAATAAATTATAATTAATACATATCATTAATAAAACAACAAAATAATGATATAAGGTAGGAAAGTACAAAACTTCTTTTGACATGAAAAACAATACCAATCATGTCTCTCTTTTTAAAATATGAAATATTAAGTTTAATATGTACAGATTATAAATGAATTTTATTTTTACCATAACTTATTTGACATGAACAAATGTTATTTTACTAACCATACAACATAAATATTTTAATGAGTTCATTAAAAAATAAGGTTGACTTAACGAAAATTTGTTCTGTGTATTTATAAAAATTGAAAATAAAAAAATTACTTAAAAATAATTTTGAAATATAAATATTAAACCAACTGTTTAAAAATTTTTTGGTTGGCCCATCTTTAAAACATATTCAATATTAACATGAATTAAAATTCCTAGAACAATTTGCACAATGTTTTGAGTATGAATGAATTAATAAATGCAGTGACCATATTTCTTTACTTAGGTATTTAACATTTAGACCTTTTAATTGATTAATGGTTTAATCAAAAGCTGTAAATAAAAATTGATTTTGGAACTAATGGAATTTTAGAATATTAATAACACTAATCTGCAATTAAAAATTAGTTAGCTTTCATTAATTAAGGAGCATAAAATTTTTTTATTTTTTTCCGACTACATAAAAAACTGATACAATTTTATCAATTTGTTTTTGTATTTCTAACGTGTTATTATACCTGTCTCATTTTTGCACAATGGTTCTGTCTTCCTTTATTTATGAAATAAATTTGATTTAATAATGATTGTGGTATCACTGAAATTTGTCATGTATTCGTCAAATGTCAACTTTATTACTATTCCTAGAGAACCCTCATTTCCCCATCAAATGTCAAATAATGATTTTCAGCCATTTTAATTTTTTGCATTTCTTAGAAATAAACATTTTTAATGAGACTTCTTGATAAGTAGTAGTTGAAATTATTATTTATATTCATGCAAATATATATATAATTTTATTCAGGAATAGGAACCCAATGCTTTAGAAAAATACAATGATTTTTATAAGATTATACGCCTGAAACTATTATAGAATATCCAGAAGACATTGAGATATACATAAAACCTTAAATGTTTTTAAATATACTTTTTGAATCTCAGAATGAAAATACATTTATTTACAGTAGAATAGGATTAGGTTGGCAGAAAAGAAAAGAAAATGCTACAGCAAATATTTTTTAAAAATGATTAAAAAGAGAAAAATTGAATATCTTTTCATAATATCAATGTTTTTCACCTAAAAGTAAGAATTATTTTTAAAGCAATTACAAATTTTTAATCTTTTTTTTCTTTCGGAAAAAGCACTTTTTATATTCATGTACTAATTTTAAAACAAATGTTTATTTCTTTTTATATGCATTTTTAATTGCCTTACACCCATGACAATTTAAGAAAATGCATATTTCTGCTTCTTTCTATATGCCTCTTGAATATTAAAAATACAACAAATCTGATAATGACATCTAAAAAGCTATAAAAACTTCACAATGTTATTAAAAACTATTAAGTCTGATTTTTGAACTTTTATTTATATTATAAATATATATTTAATAAGATAAAACTCTTTGGAAATTAAAGATTAAAAATCTTTATAAACAAAAATTTTGTACCAAGAGTTTAAATTAATTTCAGATACATAATATTAAATAGAAACGAAACTAATAATGTTTTATGGATTAGTTAGAAAAGCAGAAAGAGATAAAAGCATATAATATGATATTAAAATTAAAATATTAATTTAATATACAATAAGTTAAAGCAAAAGCACTTATTCCACTTTAATTTAAAAAAAATCTCCCAATTAAAAATTCTTTAAACAAAAACTGTTAATAAGAACAATTTAATTTATTTCAAACTGAAAAGTAACTTACTGATATAAACACAATGTGTTTTAATAAAATTATTTTTTATTTATTTATTAATTTTCAAACATTGAACACTTAAATGTAAAATTTAAAAAGTCTATTATGCTACAATAATTTATTTGAACATATAGCAAAAAGAATCAAATGACACCTGAAAACAAAACTAAATCGAAAACAAACCTTACAATATAATTTTGTAACGTACACAATTAGGATGATAATAAAACAATTATGATCACGTTTTGTTGACGAACGAACATTTGGATAATAAAGCAACGATCGATTTTCATGTCAAGAATGGATGATTTCAGAAGTTTTCAAACAGCACAAAAAAAAATCAATTTAATTTTCGATAAGAAATTTTTTTAAAAAAGAAAATGGATGGTCGAATAATTTTATAAATATTAATTGTGCAGTATATTCTTCAATTCTAAATAAAACATTGGTAAATATTATATTCTACATAACATCACTACTCTCCCGCCCCTAAACCGAAACATAAATTCGGTAACAGTTAATTGAATGTATACCCTGCATCAGCTTATGAAGTCCGTCAAAAATTGAGAACAGCAGCGCAATAATTGCACTTTGAATACGTATCACATCAACGGGTGCGGAAAATTATTGACCTCAAGCATTCGAACGCAATCTCAACTCCATTGTTGTTGCTATCTTGTCGACACAACAGCTGAAAATTAAATAACCAGTAGAGTACAACAAAGAGAGCAAACGATTTATAGATTAATTATTTGGCTGCAACTCACCTCGGGTACAAAATTTGAGAAGAATAAGTGTCGGAAATTAGCAGAATCCCAATGAAAATAAACAAAACATAAGTGTTGCTTGCTTTCGTTTTGCAGCAGACAACTCTCGCATACACGATTTGGACGCCACTCGAACGGGGGGAGGGGGGAATGACAGGGTGGGAAGGGAGGACAGGACAGGCGTGCTGAATACCTATTCAGATGGGGAGACCGACGGAAGCTGTAGACGATTCGCTGTTGCTAGAGGCGACGAAGGAAACCGGGGCTGGTGGAATAACAGTGAAGTGGAAGGCGGATTGTGGATTCCTCTGGAGGAACAAAAAAAATTCTTTTTTAATTCTTCTGGTCGAACAATATTAGAATTTAATCTTGCTTTCGGGATTAGTAGGTCGATTTTTAATGGCATTGAAATGGAGATCAATGAATTGAACTTGTGGAATCTTTATTTCTGAAAAGATGCGTATTATTAATGCAAATAATTTTTAAATACGGGTATATAAATGTAGCATTAGATACGAAAAATAAATATATTTCATAATATTTTTTTTTGATTACAATTTTTTTCATGTTAATAAAATGAAAAAAGAGCCTGAAATGGCTGCCTCGGTACCTTTTTCGATTATTTGATTACTAGGTTATTTTTTTCATGTTAATAAAATGAAAAAAAAAAAATAAGAACATAAAAAAAATATATTTAATTTTTTTTCATTTTCATAAAAAAAAAAAAAAAGTAAGAACATAAAAAAAACAAGAGAGACTAATTATATATATATATAAATTGCTTCTAATAATTAAGATTTTTAAAACAATTATGATAAATATCAGAAATCTATATCAATTAAGCTATTAAAATTATTTTTAATGTGTATAAAAAGTAATTAATTGTACATCTAGAAGTTATTTAAATACATTTTGAAAAAAAAATTAATTTAATATTTTTGTACACAGCGAACTTTTTTTTTTTTTTTTTTTGTCCTTATTTATAAAGGTTCACTTTATTAAGTTACATGTATCAAATGTGTTACGAGTATTACTTGTTTACTCATCAGTATATTATTTCATATATGATTAAGAAATTCAGCCATTTTATTTTGAATTATTATTATTATTTTTTAATAATGTGAAAAGGCTAGTAGCTTATCTTTCGTTGAAAATAATATTTTGTATAAACATTAAAAAATTAAAGTATTACTTCAAAGTCAAAGCTTTATATAATTAAAAAAATAGTTCCATAATCGAGATGTTAATGTCAAATGAGTTTATAACATAATTCAGAAGTAACTTGATATATTAGCATTAATTTAAAACAAATAGATATTTAGCAAATGAATTTACAACCATTTTTTTTTTTTTTTTTTACCTTTTTTATTTTATTATTATTATTATTTTTTTTTTTTTTCCTCATCTCAAACATAAAATATAAAAAGTAACAGGTCATGTTCCATTTCTAAAACTGGCACGATAATTTTTTCAGATTTTTATTTCTTTTTTATGTTCTCTTTTTTTTACCTCTTATTTTTTTTTTTTTTTTTAATGTTAAGATTAACTATAAAAGTTTAAAAAGAAACAACATAATTAAAAAGAAAACTGGTCTCGAAAAAAAAATATTTCAAATTCAATTAATCAAAAATTAAACAATAAACTAATGGAAAGTATGAGCATAAGGCATAATAACACATGAACGTTAAAAAGAAGATTAAATTTTGCAGATAAAAATAATTAAATATTTTTCAAATGTGATAATTTGTTCTTTAGAAAATAACACTTATATTTCATGTACTAGAAAATATATGATGAAACGAATTTCGAACAATCGATTCGATTCTTCTTCGAATTGCAATCGATTTCTTTTTTTTTTTGTATTCAGAACATATGAATAAATTTTCAAGATCTTAATCAGTAATTATTTGTTTTTGAATAATAATACCAATAATTTCAAAGTTCTTTTATCTTTTCTGTTCTAGGAGAACTTCTCATTTTGGGAAGGAAAAAATTTTTATTTATTTTTTTTATACTTCAACTCGTGTCGTACAGGATAGTAGCAGATTAGGCGTGAAACAATTTGTTTTCTATTTCAAACATCGGAAATATATTTTAATATCCTATTTATTAGTCATAATTTAACTGAATAAAATGATAGAGATTTATTATTGGAGGATATAATTATAAAAGAAGAATGAAAGATTTCTGTATAATGTTTCCTGTTTTCAATGGAAAATAGTCTTCTTTAAAATGAGAACAATAATAATTACCGTTATTATTGCATTATAATACTTCAGTATGCAATCGTTTCCATAAATTAAAGCAAAAATCTCAAAAATAAAGATAACTCAAAAGCTATTGATAATAAAAGTATTAAAAAAAATGTAAAGGTTGACATTGTAGAACCGCCAAAGCATCGAATAATATTTTTCTCTTTCATTTAATAAAACATTATTTATTACTCTTATAACCGTGATTCTTCCTACACACTGGCAAGAGCGCCTCCTGTGGCATTCAAGAGAAATAGTCAGTAGATCTAGAGAGGGGATACCGCTCTCCCGCTGAGAAAGTTTAGTTTATAATTTCTTATCCCGAGTAAATATATTTAACGCAGCCCAGCGTATTAGTTGGCCTACAGACTTTCATCCGGAGAGGAAGTATATTTCGCGCATACTGCGCTTTGCCGAGTTTCGTGTTTTCGGCTTAGAAGTGGAGTCCTTCCATGAATCTATATTTATCTGCCTTTAAATGTGTCGAATAATGTATGTCTCTAACTGTATGCGTGTGGTGTTTGTGCTTGTATCAATAAAGCTGTAAAGTTCTCCAACCTGTGCCTCAAGTATCTGAACCCGATTACACCCAGTTGCACCAGCATTTTAAGCAATCTTAATTAAGTGGATGAGGATTAAATCTGTTTAAGACCGTATCTTCTAAGATAAAAAACAAACATAGATAATGAATATATAGTCACCCAAACGAAAAATTTATGCACATGGTAAATGTGAACTCAAAACGTAGTAATTAATTTGCAAGTAATTGTTTTAAAATAGAACATAAAATTTTTTTGGTCTAATGTGAAAGTTCTAAACTGCAGAATGGAAAATTTTGAACCAGATTAAACATAAATTCTTTAAAAGAATACTGTCAAAAATACCAAAACAGTTATTAAAAAATGCTGTTAAAATTAATGTGCACCTCAAATTTGAACTCAAATTTGAATCAACGATGATGTATCTCAAAAAAGATAATTTTTAATTTTTACGATGTTCTATTGTATGCTGTAAGTGTATAATTGTCTGTAAAGAATGATCTTAAATTAAGAGAAATAGAATTGTGAAGAACAGATCTCTTCTTTGGAGGCTTTATAACAAAAATATTTATTAACTATATAAATATATTTATTTAACATGTATTAGTTCTATAATAAATATATTTATTCTAAGACATTTAATTGTATTTGATCACTGAAATCCCGAGACCATTTGATCAGCAAGTTTTTATTTATAAACTCATTAACCTGAGTTACCACCGCTTCACTCACGGACTGATTGACTAGCGCCAATTATTGGTTAGCGTACCCCTAGGTTTCAGGTTCGAATCCTGGTGGTGGCATGGATGTTGGTGAGTGGTTCGGAATCCCACTTTAAATTGTAGGTCCCTATCTGTTTAACCTAAAATGCACAAAATAACCGTAGAGCGACATACCAAACCCTCTACACTCGGACAAAGTCTGCTGTCTCTTATCAAATGCGAATTAAAGAAATGAACCTTTAAATTAAATTATAATAATTAAAAGTTAGCATAAATCATCATATTCTCAATACAGTTGCATTTAATTTAGGGAAAAAACTCTGCTTTTTTATTTAATTATGTTTTCACTTTATTTCATACTTAACTTATTCTATTATAATTCTGGCCTATGAACTACGTTTGTCATCGTATTATTTGGTGAATTGATATATAAATTCTTTAGGTTTCTCACTCTAAATTAAGCTATACATAACTGACAGTCTGAAAAGCATGATTTTTTTTAACCAATATCATAATAACTTAACGTTTGTCCTTGTATCTTATTTATAGTGCTATTTGATGTTAATTTTATTGGAAATTGCAGTCTTTTGAATTTCAAAAAAAATAGTTCTGCAGATATGAGCGTGATTCTTGGAATAAATACTCCTTTTTTGTTTATTTTTTCTGACATTATTTTTCGTTCAATTATATTGTTTGATAGCTGTTTCACGATCATTCGTGTGATATTAAGTAACCTTGGTGAATCAAAATTTTCAACAAAATAATTGTCTATCTATTTCTAATGTTAAACAATATAAAGGCATTCCTGACACTTGCATCGAATTCAAAAATTTGATGGAAAAAAATAGCATTTTCATTTACGTCCACCCTTGAATCAGTTGATTTAAATGTTCTTTTCTCGCCAAGGAATCTTGTTTTTAATTTTTAATTAAAATAGTCAACTACTTCGTTTCCTACAGCTATATAATGGCTCTTTCAAATTAAAATTTGAGTTTGTGAAATTTTTAACAATATTCGGATAAATTTTATTTATTAATTCCTTCAATTGTTGACCATGTTATATAAATTATTCGTAATGAAGTTCAATTGGACCAGTTATACAATCCATTGGGTGAGTGTCTTCACCAATTTATAAGGTTTTTAAGGCAAAATGTCTCGTTTCTTCATTGAAATGTTGAACACTTATATTTGTTCTTCTCTCGAGGCCACAGAAATAATGGCTTCAAACAATCATTGATAACAATACAATAATTTATTTTGCAATAACTGGAAGAGTTTGCCAAATCTCAAGAAGTATATGAAAAATGCACTTCCCATTAATTCCGAATTACCTCGGAGATCTTGTTTTGGTGTTCTATCTAATGCTTCGAATGACTTTTTATGTGTCATTGTACATTTTGTCGAAATAATTACTTTAAACTGTTTGAAAAGTTTAAATCTTCCAGGTGTAATTGATACGTATCAAACTGGAAATTCTTGATCTTCAATATTTAAAAAGGCAGTTTCAAAGCAGATTGAGCAGTTCATCGTCAAATTGTACTAATGTTGTCACAATTCCAGATTATTACACCAAATCTAAGAGCAATTTTTATCACGTATTTTTTTGCCAATATTAAACTTGTAAAAATGACTTTCCGGTACCTCCTGGTACATCAAGTAGATCATCAATACCTTTTTCATGATCCACGATAAATAGCTAAATCAGAAGCGCATTTGACTTTAACAATGATTTGTTTTGAGTGATGTATTGTAATAATTCATCAGCATTGATGTTCTTCTTTTCTCTTTAAATATTTTGGAATTCCAAGCGAATCGATTCCATCTCTTCGTGAGGCTTTGTGTTCCGATTTCAACCCAAATTTTGATTAAGCTAAGATCGCTTATTGCTAAACGTTTAGAATCTTCCTAAATCGAATAAGTGCTTGATTGAATATCTCTCTCCTATTGAAAAGCGTGATTATCTGATTCCGGATGAACTTGTTGCACAAACTGATGCAATACATCAATGCTCATACTTTCTTTGAATTTCTTCCATAATTCAGTAGTTAGCTTCTGATGACAAACGCTAATCAATATTTGCAATATGTGATCTCTCACTTGTTCTCAGCTGTTATCACGCATGACTTTTCAAAATGCCAATTTTCAATACTGCACTGGAAAAAGATGATCAAAAACGATGAAATGCTTCTCTGGTGAGTTTCACATTACTAACATCCATCGATTTCTTTAAAAATCTGTGCAGCACAGTGTTGATCCACGAAGCTTCCTGCATTTTAGTATCCCATTTAGAGATAGAAACATTCAGTATTTTTGGATGCACCATGTGTACACTCGCTAATGCATCATCTTCTGAAGATTCCTTCGTGATCTTTCGGACCAGAGTCTCCTGTATTTTCTCTCGCTAGAAAAGATTTCGCTTCTTCGGGCTGCATTTAATGTATAATGATGAGGATGGTACATTGACATATAACATCTTTCTTAGTAAATGGATCCATTTGACAAAATGAGTAGACAAAGCACAGTTGCCGTCGTATTCTGCATGAGAGGTATTCACTCTTCGTCACTCTCTGCATTTTTCTCTTGTAAAACATAGTCGGTGACTATTTTCTAAATGCACAACCAAAGTTACGCAACCCGATATCGTCAAGCCGCTTCATTACTGTGATATATCTGTCTATTTGTTACTGAAGTATTTTCATTTTTCAGATATAGTTCTTTGTTTTTCTCTATTGTGAATGCAGTCATATCACTACTTTTTTGTTAATATATTTACACACATATTTAATTGATTTCACTGAGTTGCAAACTCCACATTTATAATATTACCTGAAACATATTTGAGATAAGCAGATTGTATGGCACCATCCATTGATTATCTGCTTCTGATCTCAATTTATCTCACATTCAATATTTTTACTTGTAAATCAGATTTTTTACGAAGATTGTCTCTTCTGTAGGATATCCATTTTCTCCTGTTTGTGTCTTATTTAAATATTATCTTGAATGTCTTTATACATTTTGCCTACACTCATACATGGTGAATTCGTATTTAATATTACACATGGATCATGGATCATGTTTTGACTATTACGTTGTTGATTATGGATATTCTTCTGTATTCAGGAGATTCAGCTCGAATTACTTGATCAATTTGATTTGGATTGATTTTATCAGCATAACCAAATTAAATTGTATGAATGAGGTAATCCTTGTTTTTGCCATTCGATTGTGTACATCCAGCATCCTAACGATTCAAAAAATATAATACTTTTGAGAGTCATTCATGAATCTCATTTGTTTTCTATAAAAATTCGAGCTGGTATGTATTAATGATGGTCTGTAGAATTTGTCCATAAATCGTATTCTCTTTCATCTCAGCCATGACAAATTGTAAGTGAATTTTATGAAATCAGGGAGACCATGTTTTTACATAAATTATAAGGATTCTCAGATGTTTGATGCCCTGTTATTTTGCGATTTTTTAGCGACTTTGGCCGTTTTTACTGCCTTCGCCAAAATTCACAGTAATTTATAATAACGAGGGAATCGGCCGTGGCAATCATCACCCATGGCGTTTTTTATTATCATGAAGAATAAAAAGAACGTTTGAAATACAAAAACCTTGGTAAAGAGCAAAGAGCAAAGATGTGAAAAAACCCCCATGGAATCAACCATCTATTGTAGAACCATTCTAAATCTATCCAACTGAACTGTCATCGAAAATGAAAAATCTTATGAAAATGTGAAAAGCAATGCATG
>BPLR01017940.1:0-96235 GCA_021605095.1 Caerostris extrusa | reverse complement strand
ATGTCTTCTCTCTTAACCTGAACTGCAGAAAGGAATGAAGGAAGCTTAAGTCATCCCACGCATAAGAATGAAATGATAAAGAAAACAAAAAGGAATAGCGATGATTTCATTTGTTTTCATTTTTTGTCTTTATCTTTAGTGTTCTTCTTTTTTTTTCCCCTTCTGTTATCAGAAGATGAAAAAAAAAGAGTCTGGATTCCACGTCAGTTACCTTTTTACAGTAGGAAATGGGTGGACGCTCTGGAGGGTATGTTTTTTTCTTGATAAATGGATCCCATTTAATATTATGATTCTTTGTCTGACTTTCAGAAAGGGTTTGAATAAATGCGTGGGGAGGAAGATGGAAAAATGAAGGAAACAATAATAGAAAGAAGAGAAAATTGTTATAATTTGGAATTTCATAAAAAAATAACAGAGAATCGTGGACCATTCTTTTACATATAAAATATTACTGAAACATCCATATAAAAAATGTGTAAATGTACCATAATATATTATTATATAAAGAGATAGATTATGGTCATAGATAGCCATAGGTTATGACCTTAAGAAAAACTGAAAGATTAAATAATCTACCGGAACTAACAGTGGTTGTTACTGGATGATGTACCTTTGATTTGTTAACTTTCGTAATTAGCATTTTCTTTGCATTTTTTTGTATGGCTTAAAAATATAAATATATAATATTTAATATATAATAAATAAATACATATTTATGTAAATAAATAAGCAAGTGTTATTTGTAATCTGTAAAAATGTTTTCATTTCAGCTGCATCGACTTATAAAGTTATTTACATTGCTCATGACAGTCTTAACATTAAATTTTGATTTCAATGGACTAATAGTTTCAAAAGATACATAAAATTAAAGAATAATGTCTCAAATTGTATGGAAAGTTTATGTTATAATAATCACTTTAATATATATTTTTAAATTTAAAAAAATCTGACCTAATTACATATCTAGTCTCTAGCCAGTGCCGTAAGAATAGTGGCAAGGCAAGAAAATTGGCACGAGTAAAGCACGGGCTTGAGCAAAGAAGGTATTAGTATTGGAAAAAGTCTGATTTTATTATTATATGGGACACCTATTAAAAATATTAAATGCCACAAAACATATGCAATTTGGCTATTCTATTGATCGAACATTCCATAGCGCGAACCTTTCATGTTGACAAATTGTTAATCAGAAAGTCAGAAAAAAAAAATCTTCATAAATTAAATTTTTTTTAAAAAGATTATCTGTAATTTTAATTCAATACCCTTTTAAATAAAAATTTCATAGTATCAACCTCAAATAATATGTATTTTAGGTAGTACTTTATTAAAAAGAAATACAGTGATGATATTTTTGCATTGAGGCGCCGTAAAAGTTGCGGCTGTCATCATATAATATAGATAGCTTTTACACTTCTAGCCTTTTAGCCCTTATATATTCAGTTAAAACCAAATAAAAGTATATTTATTCTGTTTCTTTTTTTTTCTTTCAAAAAAGGTCTCAGTTTCCAACTGTTGTTAAAAAAACCTACGCAAACTGTTGAAATTCTAGAAAAAAATTCTAGGAATGTTTACTATCCGAAGTGCCACTTCAAAACATCTACAGCCCTCTCATGCATAAGCGACTACCAAAGAAAAGGTCATGTTATAACTCTCAACTGGAACTCCTACCCCCAAATATCGTCCTCCAGCCCCCCACCGTTAGAAAACGTGTTCTCTTTCGCCTATCCTACACAAAATCATAGCACGCGGCATTAAGTTTCCTTTTACAAGATCCATCCAAGAAAACATCAGGTGATGAAAAATTAAAATGTCAGTTTCATTCTTCTCCCTATTTATAACTGTAACTGTACTCGTGCTCATCGAACTGATTCCTTTCCGAGTCATAGAACATTCACAACAACACGAGATCCGCCATTTTGGGAATAACTGAGGAGAAGGGTTTTCGAGCATTGATGTTCTCTCTCTCTGAACCTAAACTGCAGAAAGGAATAAAGGAAACTTAAGTCCGCTCTGGCATGAGAATAGAACGTTAAAGAAAAAAAAAAGGAATAGCGATGATTTCATTTCTTTTCATTTTCTGTCTTTATCTTTATCTTTCTTTTTTGCCTCCTGTTATCAGAAGAAGAAGAAAGTCTGGATTCCACTTGAGTTACCTTTTTACAGTAGGAATGGGTGATGGTTCTCGAGTTTTTTTTTTTTTTGATAAATGGATCCCGTTTAACATAATGTTTCTTGGTCTGACTTATAGAGAAGGGCTTGAATATGTGAGTGGGAGGAAGATGGGAAAATGGAGGAAACAGTAATAGAAAGAAGAGAAATTGTTATAATTTGGAATTTCATAGAAAAAATAACAGAGAATCGTGAGCATTCTTTCACATAGAAAATATTACTGAAACATCCATATAAAAGTGTGTAAATATACAGTGATACATTATTATATAAAAAGCCATAGATTATGGCCTTGAAAAAACTGAAAGATTAAATAATATTGCCCGGAACTAACAATTATTGTGACAATATGACGTACCTGTGACTTGTTAACTCTGTATTTAGAATTTTTAATTTGATTTAGAATTTTAATAATAGCAATTAGAATTTTCTTTGCGTTTTTTTTTTCATGTTGCTAAAAATATAATCTTATTATTTATGTAAATGAATAAACAGGTGTTATTTGTAGTCAGATGCTTAAAATAATTTCATTTCAGTTGTATCATCTTTCAAAGTTATTTACATTGCTCATGACACCCTATACGATAAAATTGTGATTCACTTGGAGTAATAGTATGAAATATACATTAAGTGAAAAGAATAATGATTTAAATTGTATGAAAGTTTGTGAGAACTTGATTTGTACACTCAAGAGCCAAAACATTATGACCACCTGACAATAACGAGTTGGCCCACCTTTGGCGCGCAACACGGCTTCAACCCGCCTTGGCATGGATTAATACCACCACTTAATACCAGTTAAATACCACTTCCACCTGACCACGTGCTTTCCACGTCAACCAGGCGAGTTCATTGCAAAACGTAGGGTGGTTATAATGTTTTGGCTCTTGAGTGTATATTATTTTAAAAATATTGTTGAATTGCATAACTAGTCTTCTAGACAGTGGTGTAAAAATAGGGTGGCAAGACGGGCAAATTGCTACAGGCCACGGCCCGAGCAGAGAGGTTATGAGTACAGGGAAAATCTGACATCTATTGTTATACGGGCATTGATAAAAACATATTTAAGAAATTCTATGGGACAAAACTGATTACGCAATTAAACTATTATGTCCATAGAGCATTCCATGGCCTGAAAATTTCGTGCTGCCATTGACACTTTGCTAATGAGAAAACCCCCAAAAAATTTAATAAATATTTTTTTTTTTCCAAAAAATTACCGGTAATTTTAATTCATTTCTATTTTGAAATTTAAAGTTCATAGTATGAACCAAAAATAATACTTAATCTACGCAATACTTTATAAAAAAGAATGTACAATGATGGTATTTTGCATTTAGGGGCCACCATTCGAAACCTTTGCCACGAGCCTCAGATGGTATAGTTACGGCACTGCTTCTAGCCCCTTTAACACTTATATATTCTGGTTACACCAAAAATATATATATATATATTATCCTGTTCGTTTTTTTCTTTCAAAAGGTCTCAATTTCCAACTGTTGTAGAAAAAAAATCCTACGTAATCTGTTTTGAAATTCCAGAAAACATTCAAGGAAGGGTTACTATCCGAAGTGCCACTTTAAAATAGACTACCCTCTCATGCAGAAGCGACTGCAAAGAAAAGGTCATCTTGAAAACTCTTAACTGTAACTCCTACCTCCTGAATATCGTCCTCCAACCCCCTTAGAATATGTGTTCTCTCTCGCATCTCTACACAGAATCATGAAACGCGGCATTAAGTTTCCTTTTAGAAATACCATCGAAGTACACCAGGTGAAAAAAAAAAAAAAAATATCAGTTTCATTCTTTTCCCTATTTATAACTGCAACCGTACTCGTGCTCATCTAAACAGATTCTTTTCCGAGTCATAGAACATTCACAACAAAGCGAGATTCCGCCATTTTCGAAATAACTGAGGAGAAGGGTTTTTCGAGCTACGATGTTTTCTCTCTGAACCCTAAACTGCAGAAAGGAATAAAGAAAACTTAAGTCCACCCTCGCATCGAAATAAAGCGATAAAAAAAAAAAAAAGGATCAGCGAAGATTTCTTTTCTTTTCATTTTTTTGTCTTTATCTTTAGTTTTTATTTATTTATTTTTTTTTTGCCTTCAGTTATCACAAGAAGAAGAGTTTGATTCCATTTCAGTTACCTTTTTAGGTATGGTTGCCATTTAACATTATGCTTCTTTCGTCTGACTTATAGGGAAGGACTTGAATAGATGTGTGAGTGGAAAACGAAAAAAAGGAGGAAACAATAATAATACAAAGGACAGATAATTGTTATAATTTTGAATTGCACGGATCGTGGATCTTTCTTTTAAATTTAAAATAGCACTTAAACATCTGTATGAAAAATATTGAGTAAAGGTATTTTATGTATATATCATTAGATAAGAATATATATTAATATATCATTACTTAAAAATAATGTGCATTTTCAATGGATGACGTTTTGATATGATGTACGCGTAACGTAAATGCCAATGATAAGTTTTTGTGCTATAAATTGATGATGATAAAGATTCACTAAAATTAAAAAAATGTATTTTGGTGGTATAAGATGGGACAAAAATAATAGTTACACTTAGGAAATTTACCTAAATTTGTCAAAAATTTTATTTGGCGAATAGAAATCGTATGATTTATTAATAATTAAAATAATTAAAATGTACCTTTGAGGGTATACAATGGGCCAAAAGCAATAGTTATAATTTTGACAATTGTCAAATTATCTGAATTTGGCAAAGTTTTGTTTGGAGACTAAAAATAGAATGATAATAATGAATTATTAAAAATAATAATGTACATTTGGTGGTATATGATGGCTCGATGTTTTCTCTCTTAACCCTAAACTGCAGAAAGGAATAAAGAAAATTTTAAGTCCGCCTTCGCATAAGAATAAAAGGCTGAAGAAAACAAAAACGAACATCGATGATTTCATTTCTTTTCATTTTTTGTCTTTATCTTTAGTTTTTTTTTTTTTTTTTTTTTTTTTTTTTGCTTTCTGTTATCAGAAGAAGAAGAGTTTGGATTCCACTTGAGTTACCTTTTTACAGTAGGAATGGATGAAGGTTCTCGAGGGTATATTTTTTTGATAAATGCATCCCATTTAACATTATACGCTATTTTGTCTGACTTATAGAGTGCTTGAATAAATGCGTGAGAGGAAGATGAAAAAAATGGAAGAAACAGCAACACAAAGAATAGATAATTGTTATAATTTAGAATTTCACAGAAAAATGGCGCAGAATCGTGGACCTTTCTTTTCAAATTTAAAAAATATCATTGAAGCATGTGCATAAAAAAATAATGTGTAAATATATTATATATCATTACATAAAAATATGTCATAGTATATCATTATGTAAAAATGATGTACATCTTGAATGGCTGATGTTTAGGTAAGACTTATTTTAAAAGTCAATGTCAAGTTGTTATGCTATAAATTGGATGATGATAATGAATCACTAAAAACTATAAAAATGTGTTTTGGTGGTATATAATGGGCTTAATAAATATTTATAAAATTTAGTTATCTAAATTTGGTAATTTTTTTGGAGGCTAAAAATAGAATGATGTTAAAGAATCAATTAAAAATAATAAAAATATATCGGTTGGACATCGGTTGGTATCGGTTTGACTAAAAAAGAATAAATAAATCAAATTATATAAATTTTTCATATTTTTTTTCGAGAGGATCATGAATCACTAAAAATAATAAAATGTATTTTCGTGGTATATAATAGGCCAAAAATAATAAATTTTACACTTGTCAAACTAATTAAATTTGGCAAGCGTTTTCTATAGAGGCTAAAAATAGGATGATGATAATGAAAAACTGAAAAATAATAAAAATGTACCTTTGGTGGTATATGATAGGCGAAAATAATAGTTATAGTATATATATATATATATATACGAAATATGTTTTTTTCTAATTTTTGAACATTGGAAGCATTTTAATTACAAATATAAATTCAGATATATAAATAACCTAATGACTATTTGAAAAATAAATTAATAAACACACATTTGTGTTAATTTAAATCCAGAGACAAACTTAAATTTAGTTTTAAGTGTTTATAATAATGATGAAATATCTAATTTAATTTCAATGCAAATTTCGTTTATGTTCATATAAAATTCATTAAACATTAATCATACTTGTTAATTTTATTAATAAAAAAGTTATTAGGCTTCTTTTAATTTCAAGCTTTAAATATATCGAATATTAGTAAACTGTGGTTGGATTTTAAGTCTGCTTTTTTTAATTAAATATGTGTCTCGTATCCTATAATTAATATTTTAATAGCATTTGCTCTCAATGTAGTAATTAAATATTCTTCCTAGATTTCTTTAATTAAGTATAATCAGGAAGTCTTTCTATGTACGAAATGGATGACAAAAATAATTTAATCATGAATTTAAAAAAACAAATTGTCTTTCGTAACAAATTAACTGCTTTTAGATTTTTTTTTTTTCATTTTTATCTTTTTACGAAGTATAATTATATTTTGATTAAAAATTTTATGTCCTAATTCAGTTCTTTATTAAGATTCAATGGATTTAATTAAGATTATTAAGATTCAATTTGGATACGTGTATTAAATTATTTAGTTCGACAGAAAAAGAAAAGGAAAAATACATTAATATTAATTTTAATTTTATGTGTGTTTAATTTTTATTTATGATAAAGCTAAAATATATAAAGAACTGTTATGTAATAAAAATAATATAGCTGATATATCCTAGTATATTAATAAAATTTTAATATATTGATGATTAAAAGAAAGTAATTAGTTTGAATGGTTCTTTTAGGTATTAAATTTCAGATTTAAGAAGAATATATATATACAAAAACCTATTGTATATATAAACCTAGTGTAATTTGTTTTTCGGTATTCTTTTCACTCTACCGCAGAGAATTGTGGGATAGTTTCAAAACATACGTATAAAATTTCAGAATTATCTATAAATAACTTCCGATTTCAAAATTGGGTTGTGATTCTGAGGAATTAGCTGAAAATTAAGCAAACTTTCGATTTTCAGTGACTTTTTAAATTTCAGATATTTTCTTTTCTCCGGATTGAAAAAGTTGAAAAATATATAAGAAATAAAAGAAAAATTTTAGAGTAATTAATAAATATCGTCTGGTCCGACTATTAAATCTTTTTTTTTTTTTTCCCACTTATCTAGACCAAAGCAAAATCCGTGAGGTCTCATGGAAGGAGAGGAAAGGGGACAACTTCTGTTGTGATGGAGCAGTAAAAACCCGGACTGGACTAGACCAAGAAGAAGGACAGCCTTTCGGCAGAAAAGAGCAAAATGCTGAATATCACAAACGGGGCTCTCATGGAAGGAGGGAAACATAGCCGCCCACGCATTGACACCTTCTGTTGTGCGCTATGAGAGCACAATGGATCAATATTAAAATCGATAACTATTTGACTGAAATAATTTTATCAAGTAATACAAATTTTACATCACGAACTTTAAAGGCTTGGTGACTCTCTAGAATTTAGTGCTCCGTCCGAAGGTTTCGAGCAGTGTAGAATGATTAGAAAAACTAGGTCTCTGTCTTAAAAAACAGTCTTGTCTTATAACCGCAGAAATACACCGCATTTGCATCGTATAGGAGAAAACCCATCTCCTATTTTTTAAATGACTTCTACAACAATGCCGCTAACAGACTGAACTTCAGCCTTAGTGCTCACCAGAGGGCGCATTGCCACTGATCCACGATGTATGACCTGTTAAGTCGTCAAATGGACGATAGCTTAAACTAAAATGGCCACTGGCATACACATTATCAATCTTATAATCGATAGCAATTTGATTAAAAATTTTGTGATTTAAATAAATGAACTAAATTTCCGCATCAAATTAAGTTTGAATTTTATACTCAAGTGCTTTTAATGGAGATATAAAAAATAAATGGAACGTCATAATTACGTAGTTAATAATTGGTTAGAAGGTCGATTTAACAACTGTGTGGAATATTGTGTATGACAAACTGGTTTTTTTTATTATTATCATTCTTAACCCACTTGGCAGACAGCAGGATCTAGACCAAGTCCATGGACCCGTGTGGTCTCATGGAAGGAGGAAAGGGGGAACAGCTTCTGCTGAGATGCAGAACTCGTTTGGACGTCTGACTTGGCTTTGTGTCGCTGAAGAAGAAGGGCGGTGCTTTCCAGGAGGACTTTTAGTGGGACCTAACCCCTTATTTCCGTATCGTATGAGAGAAAACCTGGAAAATCCCCAAAAGGTAGTCCGACAAACGAGACAAAATGCTGAACATCAACAAACGCAATCAAGTCTGCTCGTTTTTTGAAACAGTATTACAACAATCTCCGCCCTAATGCTCACCAGCGACGTGCATTGCCACTTAGATAGTCGTGCATAAAATATACATATGGTTGAATCAGCTCTTCTCATGGTGCATCCTGTGTAACGTTGAATGTGCTAAATATTTGCTATTAAAGTGCCTAATTACGTCCAATTATAGTCTCTGATATATGATGCATCAATGGGTGGGGATATGAGAGTGTATATACATACAGAATCTTTCTTTCGTCTCAAGCTTTTGTATTTGTTTTTCTTGGGAATTTTTTTTTATTTATTTGTATTTATATTACAGTTGAGAATTTTTAAAATATCAAAATATTTGAAAGTGTTTATATATATATTTAAATAGTACAATATATTTCATTTTATTTCATATATAATGTATATGAATTTTTAAATGTTCAATAATATTTTCCTGGAAATTTTAGTAAATGATGTTACTTTTAATAACGAAGTAAAAACAATACTCTGTTTACTCATTGTTCACTGATTTTATGGCTGATATACGAATATTTCTAACGTGTTGTCTGAAAAAGTCACACTATCCACCTATTCATTCAAAATACATAAGAGAAATTCCAGAAATTGTATATTTACCATGTCCATCTACAGAGAAAATTTGGGGACATCTCGATGTATTTTTAGCGAATTGGAACCTATGTGGGAATTTGATCATAACCATCACAGTGCTACACACGTGCTTACAAACATACCTCATTCAATACAGCGTGAAATGTTTTAACATTTAAATATCGATGCGACTTCTTATATCATTTACAAGTTATGTAACAAAAATTCTAAAATTTGTTATTCGAGAATATGATGCTTGGATTGGCTATGCTGATTTCATTTGGATATTTCCTTTCATTCAATCATTGTGAACTGTCGTTACCAACTTTCATACATTTTAAAATATTCTTTTAATTTTGGTTTGATTTGATAATCCTTTAAATTATTGATTAATATGTTATCTTTCATACATTGTGAAGCCTTATTCCTTAATTTTAAATTTTTCTCAATATTCTTTATACTATTGATTACTGCAAAGCTAAGTTTCATACATTTTAAAGCATTATTCTATAATTTTTAAACTTTCTCAATATTCATTTATACTATTCATTGCTATAACGCTAACATTCATACATTTTGAAGCATTATTTTTTAATTTTAATGTTTGGTCTTTCTCAATAATCTTTTAATTTACTATAGTGCTAACTTTAATACATATTGAAGCATTATCTCTTAATTCATGTATTTTCAGCTTATTAGCTTATGTAAATCTAAATTTAATGGTATGGGTTTTCACAAGCAATGTAAATAACTTTAAAAGATGACACAGCTGAAATGAAAATATTTTCACGCATATGATCACAAATAATATTTGCTTATTTATTTACATAATAAGATCGTATTTCTCAGATCATATTTTGAGCCATCATTAAGATTTTTCAGATCATATTTTGAGCTATCATTAAGATTTTTCAGATCATATTTTTAAGTCAACATTAAGGTTTTTCAGATCATATTTTTAAGCTCCATTAAGATTTTAAGCAATCAAAATTTTTAAGATTATATTTTTAAGATTATTAAGAAGATTAGATTATATCAGATTATATGTTTAAGATTAAGATTTTTAGATTATAACTTTTAAACCATATAAGGTTTTATTAGGGTTTATTAAGGTTTTATTAAGGCCATCATTACGATTTTTAAGACCATATTTTTAAGTCATCATTAAGATTTTTCAGGTCATATTTTTAAGTCATCATTAAGATTTTCAAAATCATATTTCTAAGCAATACAAAAAAAGAAACTCTAAGAAAATGCTGATTACAAAAGTTAACATTTCACACGTACATAATGTTGACACAACAACTGTTAGTTCAGGTACAAGGCTATTTAATCATTTAGTTTCATCAAGGCTAATTTCTGCGGCTAATTATTCAAATGAAACGAATATGTAAGTAAATGAATTAATTTAGAGCCTTTTTTTCAGCATGTACTTTGAAATACAATGAAGAAAAAAAAATTTAACTTCTGAAAAAGAAAAAGAATCAGGATATTCTAGTCGAAAAAAGCGTTTTTTCCTGTCTTTGTATTCTTCGGCTCAATAAAATCAATTACTAGAGATCTTTTGGTATGCTATAGATTTTACATTTCAAATTACACAGTTGTTAGTAATGATTATAAAGATTATACAGTTCAAATTATGCAGTTGTTAGTTATTGTTACAAAGATTATACATTTCAAATTATACAGTTCTTAGTTATTGTTACAAAGATTATACAGTTCAAATTATGCAGTGATAGTCATTGTCACAAAGATTATTATGAAGTGATTAGTTATTGTCACAAAGATTATACAGTCCGAATTATACAGTCAATTATTGTTACAAAGATTAAACTGTTCAAATTAAATATTTTTACGCTTACAATTACAAATAATGATTGCTTATTTATTAGCATAAATAATAAGATCATATTTTTAATTAATACAAAAAACGCTAAGAAAAAGCTAATTAAGAAAGTTAACATATCAAAGGTACATAACGCTGACACAACAATTGTTAGTTCAGAGGCAGGGCTATTTAATCTTTTAGATTCCTCAAGGCCAATTTATATGGCTAATTATTCAAATGGAAACGAATATGTAAGTAAATGTATTAATTCCGAGACTTTTTTTTTAACATGTATTTTGAAATACAGTGAAGAAAAAAGAAATTTTATTTCTGAAAAAGAAAAAGTATCAAGATATTCTAGTCGAAAAAGCGTTTATTCCTGTCTTTGTATTCTTCGGCTCAATAAAAATCAGTACTGGAGATCTTTCGGTATGCTTTCACGCCTCTTCCCCCCCACCCCTTCCTCCCCCCACCCTTCACCCTCTTTTTCTTTTTCGGGGTCGACCGATTTTTGTTGAGGGAAACGATTCGTGACACAGTTTTCAAGAAAGCGTCCCCTCGTTGATTATTCCGTCAGAAATCAATACTCTTCTTACATCCAAGTCTTGTAAAGTCACTGAGGTGGTTCTTTTCTTTTTTCTTTTTTTTTTTTTTTTTTTTTCTTTTCTTTCATCAATCGTTTTTTGATATTTTTTTTGAGGTCTTCAAAAAATTAAGTTCTGTTTCTTTTTGTCAGATTTATATTTTTTGGAAGAAAGTAGGCAGAAAAAAGTCAAGAGTTGATAGAAAAGGTCAATATGAATTGATTATGGATTTCCAATCATGCATTGCTAGCATTAATAATGTTATATTTTTATTTGTACATTTGTATGGTACGAAATATAGAAATGATAATGGGTTAAAGTTCTATATATCGAAATCCTGAAAATGATTAGTATTCTATAGAGATATCGTAAAAATATCACGTCATAATCATCCAAATGTACTATCAGAACAATAAAAATATATATAATAAATTTATTTTAATGTACGATGGTATTTCTTTTTTGTCAACATGCGATGTGGCATTAAATAAAGACAAGTGTAAAATAACAAAATGGTATTATTACCTGTAGTCAAGTACAGTTTGATGTTACTTTACCACATAGTATTTAAGATATCGTATATAGAGATATCTTATTTTACATCAAATCGTAAGTGATCATTGAGCCATTTGCCATACCAGTTGACAAGTGTTCGCATAATCTCATCACAATAGGTTGCTGCCGCCATATTGAGATCTTCATGACATCTTGAATATTTTCTTGGCCGAAAGGATGTTTGTCCAAACATCTCCCTCAACTGTTGTAAGAGGCAAAAGTCATTCCTCTCCTGGTCTGGGCTGTACATCGAATGATCAAACACTTACTAGTGAAATTAGGGACTATTGTTACCACATCAGTAGGCGACCATGTATTACCATGGGTCATTTCTAACCCAAAACACAGCATATTCTCTGATTGCCTTTGCTAAGTTATTCCCTTCTCCCATGTGTACCACATAGTATTTGAGATATTGTATATAGAGATATCTCATTGTACATCGAATCATGGTGATCATTGAGCCATTTGCCATCCCAGTATCATGTAGGTACCGGATGACTCTGTACAAATCACTCTAGGTGAGAGAATAAATTCACAGATTTTTATTGAGGGAAACGATTCGTGACACAGTTTTCAAGAAAGCGTCCCTCGTTGATTATTCCGTCAGAAATCAATACTCTTCTTACATCATAGTCTTGTAAAGTTACTGAGATGGTTCTTTTCTTTTTTTTTTTTCCTTTCTTTCATCAATCGTTGTTTTTTTTTTTTTTTTTTTTGGTCTTTTTTGAGGTCTTCAAAAATTAAGTCCTGTTTCTTATTGTCAGATTTATATTTCTTGGAAAAAGTAGGCAGAAAAAGGTCAAGAGCTTATAGGAAAGGTCAATATGAATTGAGCATGGTATTCCAGTGTTGTTTCCAATGATTTGTCATTGAATATGGTATTCCAGTGTTGTTTCCAATGATTTGTCATTGAATATGGTATTCCAGTGTTGTTTCCCATGATGATTTGTCATTGAATATGGTATTCCAGTGTTGTTTCCAATGATTTGCCATTGAATATGGTATTCCAGTGTTGTTTCCAATGATTTGTCATTGAATATGGTATTCCAGTGTTATTTCCAGTGATTTGTCATTGAATATGGTATTCCAGTGTTGTTTCCAATGATTTGTCATTGAATATGGTATTCCAGTGTTGTTTCCAATGATTTGTCATTGAATATGGTATTCCAGTTTTGTTCCCAATGATTTGTCATTGAATACGGTATTCCAGTATTGTTTCCAATGATTTGTCATTGAATATGGTATTCCAGTGTTGTTTCCAATGATTTGTCATTGAATATGGTATTCAGTGTTGTTTCCAATGATTTGTCTTTGAATATGGTATTCCAGTGTTGTTTCCAATGATTTGTCATTGAATATGGTATTCCAGTGTTATTTCCAATGATTTGTCATTGAATATGGTATTTCCAGTGTTGTTTCCAATGATTTGTCATTGAATATGGTATTCCAGTGTTGTTTCCAATGATTTGTCACTGAATATGGTATTCCGGTTTTGTTCCCAATGATTTGTCATTGAATACGGTATTCCAGTGTTGTTTCCAATGATTTGTCATTGAATATGGTATTCCAGTGTTATTTCCAGTGATGATTTGTCATTGAATATGGTATTCCAGTGTTGTTTCCAATGATTTGTCATTGAATATGGTATTCCAGTGTTGTTTCCAATGATTTGTCATTGAATATGGTATTCCAGTGTTATTTCCAATGATTTGTCATTGAATATGGTATTCCAGTGTTATTTCCAGTGATTTGTCATTGAATATGGTATTCCAGTGTTGTTTCCAATGATTTGTCATTGAATATGGTATTCCAGTATTGTTTCAATGATTTGTCATTGAATATGGTATTCCAGTGTTGTTTCCAATGATTTGTCATTGAATATGGTATTCCAGTGTTGTTTCCAATGATTTGTCATTGAATATGGTATTCCAATGTTGTTTCCAATGATTTGAATTGCTAGTATTTCCAAATTTGTCATTGATTACTGTTGCTTAATGATTTGTCAATGTAGAATAATGTTTTTATGAGGACATTTATATGGTACCAAAAGAGAAATTAGATTGTCTTAAGGATATAAGGACTTACATCCTGCAACTGATCTATATTCGATACAGGTATGGTAAAAGTTTTCCATCCTAAACATCCAAATATACTATCAGAGAAATGAAAAGAGGTATCATATGAAAGATGTATATTTAATATACAATAGCACTTTTTGTCAACATGTGATGTGGCATTAAAATAAAGACAAGTGTAAAATAACAAATTGATTTTAGTCAATTAAAGTCAATATATACTAGAAAAATTCAATATACAATGAATATGGTATTTGAATGAAGTATTTATAGTACAAATGCTATTACTTTTCTCTAAGGTAGAATATTTGTTTATCTGAATATTTATATGTTACCAAAAGGGAAATGAAATTGTGTTGAGGATTTAAGGACTGAAATTCTGTAAATCATAATCATCCAAATATACTATCAGAACAAAAAAAAAATGTATTATAAAATTCTTTAATATACGATGGCATTTATTTTGTCAACATGATATTTGATAATACAGACAACCGTAAAATAGCAAAATTGTTTTATTACCAGTAGTCAAGTATGGTCAAGAAATACTAAAAATCAATATACAATGAATATGGTATTCCAATGATGCATTGATAGTATAAATGCTGTTACATTTTCCAAATGTAGAAAATGTTTTATCTGGGCATTTACATAGTACCAAGAGGGAAATGAGATTGTGTTAAGTATCTAAGGACTGAAATCCTGCAAATGATAAATTTCTCTTACAGATATGTTACAAATATCACATCTTAATCCTCCAAATATACTATCAGAGCAATATAAAATAAAATTATAAAGTTCTTTAATGCATGATGGCCTTTTGTCACGGTGTGGCATTAAATAGACACAAGTGTAAAATATCAAAACGGTTTTATTAGCAAGAGTCAAGCAAGGGCAATAAATATTAGAAAATCAATATGCAATGAATATAGAATTCCAATCATGCACTTATAGTATAATTGCTATTACCATTTTCTAATGTAGAATATATTTTTATCTGGACATTTATAGAGTACTAAAACGGAAACGAGATTGCGTTGAGGATTTAAGAACTCAAATCCTGCAAATAATCAATATTCTATACAGATAGGATAAAATTATCACATCATAATCATCAAAATATGCTATCAGAGCAATAAAAGATGTATTTAAAGTTGTTTAATGTACGATGGCTTTTTTTTTGTCAACATGCAATGTGACATTAAATAAACGCAAATGTAAAATAACAAAATTAACAAATAACAAATTACAGGGAGTCAAATAAGTTCAATAAATACTAGGAAAAATCAGCATACAATGAATATGGTATTTCCATGATACAACGCTAGCATTAATACTAATATATTTTCTAATATAGAATATGTTTTTACCCAGACATTCATATGGTTACCAAAAGAGAAATTAAATTGCTTTAAGCATTTAAGGACTCAAATCCAATAAATGATCAATATTTACACATATATTTAAACTAACACATAATATTCTTTTTAATATACTATCAAAACAAATAAATATGTATTATAAAGTTTTTTATTGTACGATGGCCTTTTTTGTCAATATGTGATATGGCATTAAATAAAGACAAGTGTAAAATAACAAAATGGTATTATTACCTTCAGTGAAGTACAATTTATTGTTACTTTATCATATAGTATTTGAGATATTGTATGTATAGATATATGATGGTTTTTTGAATCATGAATGTACATTGAGATATTTGTCATACTGGTGGACGAGTTTTCGTATACCCGCTTCATTATGGATTACTGGCACATTAATGAAATCTCCAAGATATCTTAAATCTTTTGCTGACCGAAACTCGGTTTGCACAAACCTCTCATCAACTCTTGAAAGAGGTGAAAGTCATTCCTGGTATGAGCTGTATCCCGAATGATCAAACACTTAGTGGTGATATTAGGTACTATTCGATTAACACCGACCATGTGTTGCCATGGGTCAAAAGAATTCATGTTCTAAACGCAGCTTATTCTCCGATTATTGCACCTGCGCTACCCTCTTCTGTATGTAGATCCCGTGGAAACGAATCGACACTGTACAAATCGCATTTGGCAAGAGACTAAATCATAGCTGTCATGTGAACAAGTTTGCAGTTTAGCTCTAAATATTGTTGTAAATATACCATGGTAGTAAAACAAGGGTACAAAATACCAAGCCTTATCAAACACTCTACACCAAGATCGTAACGATGTCAAATATTTACATTGGTGGAAAACGTGATCCCAACTACAAGAGGAAATTAATTTAAACGAATGAAATTTAGTGAAATCATTTATCTATTTATTTATTTAAGGTTTCTAATCACAATCACACGCAAGAAGATTCATCTAAAATGTGACATAGTGGTAAATTAATAATCAATGTAGTTATCCGCGATTTTAAATTCAAGCTTGGCAAACGTGTATGCAATGTATCAGATAGGTGCCATACGCGGTTTGCGGTATAGAGTTTCATGCTTATATCATTACATAATAGTCAAATCACATACCTGCAACTGTTCCATGATGGTGTAATAAGATTACAAGAAGGCAGTCATGCATCCACTGAGCATGATTGTTGGCAGCAGTGAACATGGGAAGGTACTATCTCAAGAAGATAGAGGTTATGACACACACTGACCATTCACTGTAGGACTGAAGCTCATCATGCATTATCTGGAAAAGAAATTCGAGCTTCTGTTAGCACTAGAGTTACACATCAAACGATATGGTGCACAGTGATACATCCCTACCAATTTTTTTTTCTGCAATATCGCGCAAAGAAAACACACCTTCTTGTAACATTAACCATCTTGAACCGTTGTGATTTACTTGAGGTAGTGGCATAGGCATGGAACTCTACAGTGATTATTATTGTGTCACAATTTGAGATAGCTATTCTTTCGTGTGATTGTGACCTTGACCTCGTAAATTAGTTAATTAACAAATGATTTCACTACATTTATTTCGTAGTTGGGATTGCATGACAGAGTTACATGCCTATAGCATCACGTTTGTCAAATCATAACAGTTCATGATGGTGTAATAAGGCTACAAGATGGTGGGTTATCTTCGCGCAATATTGCAGAAAAGCTTGGCAGGGAATGCATCCATTGTGCATGATTGTTAGTAGCAGTGGTCATGGGAAAGTACTATTTCAAGAAGACAGAGATTTGGACACACACTGAACTAAAAGGGATTATTGCCGTATTCGCTGCAAGACTGTAGCTCATCGAAGAGAAATTCGAGATTTCGTTGTCACTAGAGTTACACATAGAATGACAACAAATCGTTTACTTACAGATTCATGAAATATACGATGAAGATTTTTGCCAGTTTTTAAACTACCACTATATATAAGTTACTTTCCTTTACGCTATAGTGCTCCTACTTGATAGTTATTACAGAAATAGTCAATATACCGATATTATAGAAATAGTCAATATACCAATATTATAGAAATATTCATTATATCAATACAGTATAATAAAAGTAATTGTAATATTAATATTATAGAAGCCTTCATTCAAAAGAGAAAAATTAATTATATGCATTTAAAAAAAACATATTTTTATTTAACCTTAACGTAATATTTCAGTATATTCGTTTCTCATATTTGAGACTCTTCGAAACATTACGAGTTAACTCGGGGTGAAAATTACTTTTGATTCTGGACTAAAATACATATTTTGTATTAGTTCATGGTTACATAGCACATTTGGCAACAGCCATTCTATCACGCTTTCACATTGTTTTATAAAGAATATCCTTTTTATAATGTGTGCCGACAATGTGCAATGTCAACAATATTTTTTTCTAATATAACATCTCATCCAAACGATTGTCAAGAAGCTATATATTTTGTATTGTTTATGATCGCATACATTTATTTTCCTTTTCTTTTCTTTTTTTGCGGTTAGTATATGTGAAAGCATTTTAGAGATTACACTAGAAATGTATCGAAGGATAATCCGGCAACGAACAGGACTATAATTCAGATTACAATGCTGAATCCAAATTATTCCATTTACACTTTAGTTTCTCTAATAAATAATAATGGATAAAACTCACTGATCATAATTTTAAAATGACATATTTTTGATTTCATGAAAACATTGTTGCGAATCATAATTGTATTTTAAAAAAAATATCATTTAATGTATTAAAATATAACATTTAATTTTAAAAAAAAGGAATTATATTATTATTTTATATTACGATCCAAATTTTTAACACATTTCTACATTTTGTTTAGGTGTATATTCGCAGAAACTTCCAGAATCCATCTGCAATTCGAATCAAATGATTCGAATGTACCGTAATGGATTCAAGACAAACCCAGGTAGAACCATTTGCAAAACAAGCTTGCGTCATTTCGAGAGCGTGTTAGCGAGTGAAGGGCGATTAGCCCGCTCCGTTAACTAATTAGCGTAATATTAGCCGGCCATCAAAGGGCCTCATTAAATACTCGCAGGATATCGATCCAACAACGAAGATGTCTGGTTAAAAACGCACCAGAACATTACCTTGAGAATTCTTTTGGGTGTTTTAAGTTATTGACATGGAGTTCCAACTTCGGAAACGTCTAGCATTAATCTATATAGCAAATTATAGAAATAGTCTATATATCAATATAGACAATTTCTATAATTTGAAATTATATAAATAGTTCTAAATAAAATTATAGAAATATAAATAGTTATTTTTTATAATTTGCAATAGTTATATAATCAATATATAACTATTGTAGAAATAGTTTATATATCAATTTTATAGATTTAGTCAATATATCAATATTATAGAAATTGTTTATATATCATTATTATGAAAATAGTCAATATATCATTATTATGGAAATATTCAATATGCCAATATAATTTTGAAATATCAATATCATTTTGAAAGCATCAACCTCTTCTTTCGGTACCGAAAATCGTTGACTACATAGTTTATTATTATTGCATGGACACAAAAATAAATCGTTGGATACCTGATCAAGTCTGTACAGTGGATCACTGATCAGTGATCATCATTGACTCATTATTGATCAAAGACTCATAAATTTGGTGATTTGAATGGATACATATTGATTTTATGTATGATACTATTATATAATCAAGTAAATTGATGAATTTCATTTACTTCATTATTTATCAATCTGTTCTTCAGTTCTCCTTTACTCAAAAGTATTTTTAAAATACCAATGCGTCTAGTTTATGAAAACAATTTTATTTATTGAAATATTTCTTATTATTTACTAAACACATATATGGAAACATCTAGCATTGATCCAAAAGATATATTGAGTTATTGATCAATTTGATGAATTTAATTTACTTCATTATTTATCAATCTCTCACTCAGTTCTTGTGTACACAAAAAGCATTTTCAATTATCAATGCATCTAGTTTTTGAAAACAAACATATTTATTGATATATTTCTTTTATTTAGTAAACACATAAAAGGTGCTAAAATAAAAATTCAGAAAGATAAAAAAAAAAACCAGCAAATTCGCAGAAAATCAAAAGATAACTGTTTCAATGAATATGTACCAACAGAGCATAGATTACAATAAATATTATATTACATATACAGGTTGATTATAAAAAAAATGTCTCGATATACAAGTCCCAAGTTATCATACCATTCGCAAAAATTGAATACATTTTCGTTTAAGTTATTCTAAGGTATGCGCTCAAGAATCATACGAAAAACAACAGTTATACTATAACATCTACGGTTACAGAGACATGATTTAGAAAATTTCAAATGGCATCACCTACTCTTTTTATTGGAATGTGATCTCCAAAGGAAAAATCACAAATAGCGTTGAAACGGTACATATATCACGTAAATTGCCAGTATTAGACATATTAAGAAGAAAAAAAAAGAGATAACAACTAATGAAAACAGAGAAGCAACAGAAAGCAAAACAAATTTTTCAAAAGTTTCACAAATTTTCCACATACCCTTCTTCACACACGATGACACATTGCATGCGGCAAATAGTGGATAGCACTGAGGCACGACCACAGCAATAGGAATCCTTTGAACCTGACGTCTGGCGGCATTTTCAAATCAGATACAAATTGCGGATTAAAGGCATACAGACGCATATATCGAGAAAGTTTTTTATAATCACGTATTATACAAATGGTATAATATATAATTGCAGATTAATTATAATATATAATTGTACATTATTTATAATATATAATGGCACATTAATTATAATATATAATTTTACATTATTTATAATATATAATTGCACATTATTTATAATAAATATACAGCAATTAATAACTAATTATTAACAGAATTTTAATTGTTGACGATGACAATAATAAATATACAGGATTGATTTAATTTTCATGGGATAGCTTTGATGGATGATACAGCTTACAATAACATACATAAACTTACTATAACATACATAAACTTACTATAACATACACAACTATAACATACATGCTAAAATTGTGTTGGAATGGTTCCAGGAACATGATGCTGAATTCCAGTTAATGTCCTGGCCGCCTAACTCACCGGATCTCAGTCCGATAGAACACATTTGGGATGTCCTGGGACGGCAGCTCAGAGTTCAAAGACCACCAATTCGCAATATCTCGGAATTGCGTGACCGTTGCTTAAACGTCTGGTACAATCTGTCTCCGGTCATCTACCAAGGACTTGTGGCATCCATGCCAAGGCGGGTTGAAGCTGTGTTGCGCGCCAAAGGGGGGAAACTCGTTATTGACAAGTGGTCAAAATGTTTTGGTTCTTGAGTGTATGTATAGTTTTTATATTTATTTTTTATATTCTTTTTTGCCTTTTGTTATCAGAAGGAGAAGAGTCTGGATTCCACTTGAGTTACCTTTTCACAGTAGGAATGGGTGGACGTTCTCAAGGGTATATTTTTTTTTTTTTTCAATTCCTTCTATTAGCTCACACTCTCCCTATATATATATATCTTGTTCAAATTTTAAATCGCTCATAAAGTATTTTTTATTCATCCACTCAAGTTCAAATGCATTTTTTTAACTTGCAGTGGACGACACTGGATGGCATTACAGCTTTTGCAAATATTAATCCATTAATTAAATTTAATTTTATTAATTAAATTTAATTAATTCATTTTAGTTTTTTTAGTTTTAAGTTGCATTTATCTACCAATAGATAGCGCCAAATAAATTTTAAAAAAAATGAATAAAATTATTTATGAAGGACTTTCTGCAGTAGAGTGAAAAAAAGTAGGAATTGACTTTAAAAAAAAAAATTATATTACTTGTTTTGATAAATGGATGCCATTTAACATTATGCTTCTTTGTCTGACTTATATGGAAGGGCTTGAATGTATGAGTGGAAGGAAGAATAAAAAATGGAGGAAACAATAATACAAAAGAATAGGTAATTGTTATAATTGTTATAATTTGGAATTGCACGGAAGAATGGCAACACTATCGTTGACATTTTTTATTTAAAATACCAATGAAACATCTTTATAAAAATGTATCATAATATATCATTACATAAACATATATCTTAGTATATATCATTATATGAAAATAATGGGAATTTTGAATTTCGATGTTATTGTATGGTGTAATATTAATGTCAATAATATTTTCGCATCTATACATTGGAGGATGATAATAAATCTATAGAATTAATAAAAATGTGTTTTGCTGGTATATGATATGCCAAATAAACATTTAAACATTTTGCATTTGTCAAATTATCTTCATTTTGGTAAAATATTTTATTTTGATGCTAAAAATAGGATGAGGATAATGAATTACTAAAAATAATATCAATGTGTTTGTTCTAATGCAGCTGGCAATGCCGAGACAGTTAATCTTTATGCCGTAAGCAAGGGCCGCACCGCTATTTATGAGTTAGCACTACCCAGGGGGCACGTGTAGCTTGAAAATATACTACGGACGCAAGTGACACTACACCTTCAACGCTCTGTCATAATATTTGACCGCTGCCTATAGTTTGAAGTGAATTCGAATCACAACAAACATCCATGGCACCATCGGGTTAATTAAAGTTAGTTTAACTTATTTAATACAGCATTAGATCATGGTACCTCCTGTTAAATATTCAAATACATTTTAATTACACTCATTTTGATATAATTTATTACGCTATAAGAATGTTTTAATGTTTCTAAAAAGAAAGACTCACAGTCAAATTAAAACACGAGCCACAGTTTAAGTTTCGTAACTAATTAGTATAATATTAAACAATATTAATTTATTGTAAATTTGCAAAATTTTAATTTTTTGATGTTGATATTTTTATACAGCAATTCATAAAAGACTTTTTTTTCAGGTTATATATATATATATAAATAAAAAAAATATATATATATATATATATATATATATATATAATCCTGAAAAAGGCTTTAAAAAAGCTCCCCCGACTTTGGAATATATATTTTTAAGTAAACCAAACAAAACTTTTGGGGGAAATAAAATACAAAAATTTTTGTCGCCTTTTATATAAGATAAAAAGCAATATACCTCTCTGAAATCTTTGTTCTTTTACAAAATTTAGCTAACAAACCATATGAACTATAAAAACAAGTCTTCAAAAATGTTTTACCAAGTTTTATAGTATTTTGGTTGTTGATCTAGTTTGTGAAAAGACGTGCTTGGTTTTTCAAAGTTGTAGATTTTTGTACTTTTACAAGAAAAGGTAACTTTCAAATTTAACCAACAAAATGATGGTGATTGTTGTAAAACATTTTCATTGTGTATTTTTCTAAAAATTCTTCTTTACAAACTAAGGCAAAATTTTGAGTTTGTATATGGTTCATCATAAAGACTTCATTTTGTGTTGGCTGAAAATGAATGTTCTTGTTTTGTAAATCAATGTATTCCAGCCAAATATATTGCCTGATTTATTTACATTTTTTTACTACAGAAGACTTGATTACAATGACTTGATTCGCATTTATTTATTATTTATTATTATTGTTATTTCATTTGAACCCCATATGTAGTCACTGTATGCTCTTTGACCTACACAATAAAAAAAAAAAAAAAAATGGAAAACAAACATTTATGATACTCATAAGCCATTTAGTTATCTTTTAAGTATTTTATTTCTTATCTTTTAAAGTGGGTTTTTCAAAAATTAATTCTTTACATTTATAGAGAAAATCTGATGAATTACGTTTTTTATTTGAAATTTTATAAGCTTTTTGGAGGCTTATTTGAAAATCTTATACCTGAAAAAAGAATTTCTTATGAAACATTCAGTACATTACAGTTTAGAAAAGCCCTTAATATTAACAAAAATGTTTCCTAGTTGTATCATAAATGTTCAGTTTAAAATTCTTGTTTACACGGGCCCCCTTAAAAATAAAGTACACAGCAGTACAGGTCAAAGTTCAGACCATTACACATATTCATTTACAAAGAGAGAAGTTTAAAAGTACCAGAATTGTTTCTTTTCCATCTTCTATTTTTATTTTATTTTGTAAGTTTAAGAGCCTTCTTTGAGGAATACGATGACTACATATGATGTGTTGCAACGAAAGAAAAATCCCTAGGGTTTTTTCTATTCCACTGAAAGGCTAATGCCACCTACACTTAAATGTCAAACTGTCTCCAAGGCGATATCATGTTTCTGAACCCCATCTTCTAATTTAATAGGACCGAATGAGTCGTCTATCTCCCAGGTTAAAATTTCTATTATAGTTCTATACATGTAAGTTTAGCAAATTGATTATGAGGGCCCTTACAGGGGTTGTATGATTGTATCCGTCCAGGTGTTGCTTTAATTGGCAGCACAGTAGATCGGAAAATACGGTTCTTGGTAGACTTCACAATAGTCTCAGCGTCATGTGTCAGGCCTTAAGGTTTATCCCTTTTGCCGGAAATGTAGCTTGATTCAAGCAAATCCTGCCCTTATTTTGACTTACATTGCTTGCCAGAAGAGCCAGTTGTGCTCATGTCCTGGAGTGATTTTTCATTGTTTGAGAACACACGGGTTATAAAGTTAATAAAGTTAATTTAAATTATTTTAAAATAAAAAGAGAGAGCCTTTGAATTAAAATTAATAAAAATATGTGATTTGAACGCTAACACATATTTTAAAAAATGCCAGGTTTAAAATAATAATGGTTTTTACTGCAGGCTTTAAATTTAAAAATATTTTAATATATATATATATATATATATACATATAGTTTTTATATTTATTTTTTATATTCTTTTTTGCCTTTTGTTGTCAGAAGGAGAAGAAGAGTCTGGATTCCACTTGAGTTACCTTTTCACAGTAGGAATGGGTGGACGTTCTCAAGTGTATATGTTTTTTTCAATTCCTTCTATTAGCTCACACTTCCCTATATATATATCTTGTTCAAATTTTCAATCGTTCATAAAGTATTTTTACTCATCCACTCCAGTTCAAATACATTTTTTTTGAACTGGTAGTGGATGACTCTTGATGTTAATACAGTTTTTGCAAATAGTAATCCATTAATTAAATTTAATTTTATTAATTAAATTTAATTAATTCATTTTAGTTTTTTTTTTTTTAGATGTAAATTGCATGTATCTACCAATAGATAGCTCCAAATAAATTTTAAAAAAAAATGAATAAAAATTATTTATAAAGGACTTTCTGCAATAGAGTGAAAAAAAGTAGGAAGTGACTTTAAAAAAAAAAATTATATTACTTGTTTGATGAATGGATCCCATTTAACATTATCCTTCTTTGTCTGACTTATATGGAAAGGCTTAAATGTATGAGTGGGAGAAAGATGAAAAGATGGAGAAAACATTAATACAAAAGAATAGATAATTATTATAATTTGGAGTTGCACGGAAGAATGGCAACACTATCATTGACATTTTTTTATTTAAAATACCAATGAAACATCTATATAAAAATGTATCATAATATATCATTACATAAACATATATCTTAGTATATATCATTATATAAAAATAATGGGAATTTCAATTTCGATGTTATTGTATGGTGTAATATTAATGTCAATGATATTTTCGCATCTATACATTGGAGGATGATAATGAATCTATAGAATTAATAAAAATGTGTTTTGTTGGTATATGATATGCCAAATACACATTTAAACATTTTGCATTTGTCAAATTATCTTCATTTTGGTGAAATTTTTTTATTTGGATGCTAAAAATAGGATGATGATAATGAATTACTAAAAATAATATTAATGTGTTTGTTCTAATGCAGCTGGCAATGCCGAGGCAGTTAATCTTTTATGCCTTAAGCAAGGGGCCGCACCGCTATTTATCAGTTAGCACTACCCAGGGGGCACGTGTAGCTTGAAAATATACTACGGACGCAAGTGACACTACACCTACAACGCTCTGTCATAATATTAGACAACGGCCTATAGTTTAAAGTGGATTCCGAATCACTACAAACATCCATGGCACCATCGGGTTAATTAAAGTTAATTTAACTTATTTAATATAGCATTAGATCATGGTACCTTCTGTTAAATATTCAAATACATTTTAATTACACTCATTTTGATATAATTTAGTACGCTATAAGAATGTTTTAATGTTTTTAAAAAGAAAGACTCACAGTCAAATTAAAACACGAGCTACAGTTTAAGTTTCGTAACTAATTAGTATAATATTAAACAATATTATTTTTTCAGTATAAATATATATATATAATATTATTTATAATTGAAAAAATCCTATTTGCTGTATAAAAAAATTAACATCAAAAAATTAAAATTTTACACAATAAATTAATATTGTTATTTTAATTTTTTGATGTTAATTTTTTTATATATATAGCAATATATATATATATATATATATATATTTAAATATATATATATATATTTTTTTTCAGATATTATATATTATCAATATATATATATATATATATATATATATTATATATATATATATATATATTTATATATATATATATATATATATATATTTATATATATATATATATATATATATATATATTTATATATATATATATATATATATATAATAATCTGAAAAAACCTTTAAAAAAAAGCTCCCCGACTTTGGAATATATATTTTAAGTAAACCAAGTAAAACCTTTGAGGAAATAAAATACAAAAACTTTTGTCGCCTTGTATATAAGATAAAAAGCAATATACCTCTCTGAAATCTTTGTTCTTTTACAAAATTTAGCTAACAAACCATATGAACTATAAAAACACGTCTTCAAAAAATGTTTTACCAAGTTTGTATGTATTTAGGTTGTTGATCTAGTTTGTGAAAAGACGTGCTTGGTTTTTCAAAGTTGAACTTTTGAACTTTTAAAGAAAAGGTAACTTTCAAATTTAACCAACAAAATGATGGTGATTGTTGTAAAACATTTTCATTGTGTATTTTTCTAAAAATTCTTCTTTTACAAACTAAGGCAAAATTTTGAGTTTGTATATGGTTCATCATAAAGACTTCATTTTGTGTTGGCTGAAAATGAATGTTTTTTTTGTAAATCAATGTATTCCAGCCAAATATATTGCCTGATTTATTTACGTTTTTCTACAGAAGACATCAACTGACTTGATTCGCATTTATTTATTATTTATTATTATTGTTATTTCATTGGAACCCCATATACAATCATTGTATGCTCTTTGACGTACACAATTAAAAAAAAAAAAAAAAAAATGGAAAACAAACATTTATGATACTCATAAGCCATTTAGTTATCTTTTAAGAATTTTATTTCTTATCTTTTAAAGTGGGTTTTCAAAAATTAATTAACTTTTATAGAGTAAATCTGATGAATTAAGTTTTTTTATTTGAAATTTTATAAGCTTTTTGGAGGCTTATTTGAAAATGCAATCCGTATCCAGAAAAAAATTCCTTAAAAAAAAATTTCTTTTGAAACATTCAGTACATTTTACAGTTTAGAAAAGCCCTTAATATTAACAAAAATATTTCCTAGTTGTATCATAAATGTTCAGTTAGAAATTTTGTTTACACGGGGCCCCTTAAAAATAAAGTACACAGCAGTACAGGTCAAAGTACAGACCATTACACATATTCATTAACAAAATGAAAAGTTTAAAAGTACCAGAATTATTTCTTTCCCATCTTCTGTTTTTACTTTTATTTTGTAAGTTAAAGAGCCTTCTTTGAGGAATACGAGACTACATATGATGTGTTGCAACGAAAGAAAATCCACAGGGTTTTTTCTATTCCACTGAAAGGCTAATGCCAGCAACACTTAAATGTCAAACTGTCTCCAAGGCGATATCATGTTTCAGAACCACATATTCTAATTTAATAGGACCGAATGAGTCGTCTATCTCCCCAGGTTAAAATTTCTATTATAGTTCTATACATGTAAGTTTAGCAAATTGATTATGAGTGCCCTTACAGGGGTTGTATGATTGTATCTGTCCTGGTGTTGCTTTAATTGGCAGCACAGTAGATCGGAAAATACTGTTCTTGGTAGACTTCACAATAGTCTCAGTGTCATGTGTCAGGCCTTAAGGTTTATCCCTTTTGCCGGAAATGTAGCTTGACTCAAGCAACTCCTGCCCATATTTTGACTTACATTGCTTGCCAGAAGAGCCAGTTGTGCTCATGTCCTGGAGTGATTTTTCATTGTTTGAGAACACGCGGGTTCATGGACTTGGTCTAGTTGTTGCTGTCGACCAAGTGCGATACGAAACAACAAAAATTTATCATTATTTGACGTATTGACCATTCACTAATAAACGTTTTTCTCACCAGATGATAAGATTTCTTAGACTATGTGAATAGAATTCTGTCACTTGGTGAGTTCAGCCAGTACGTCAGGGGCGTGTTCAAGTGCGGTAAAGTGATAAAATCATTCGATGCAAGGTCAGAACTATGAGAATGATGATCAAACAATTGAAACTGAAAATCGTCTAAGAGAGTGCCAGCAAATTTATTGCAGTTCTATTTTCTTTTACACAATAATGAGGAGCCATAAGGGACACACGATTCCAAATAAATTATGGCATAATTTTACTATTTTTCATGGTGAAAAGGGAAGCACTGCCTTACAGGTTTTTCAAGTATAATCTTGAACATTTTACTTGCAAAACCTGTTAGGCAGAATATCTATTTTAAAAACAAATCTACCACTTGCATAGAATGTGCATCCTGCAATGCCTCACTGCTCATATGGATTTGGAATTAAATGAAATTACAGATCCTTTGCCAGAAATCTGGATCAGACTGCCCTTCCTACTTCCCTTGCAGATCCAAATGCCTTCACAAATTCTAAACTTATGATTCCTTCGAAGATTAAAACTGATTAACAAATTATAGAACCAACTGTCGACAGAAAAACAGCTACTGCTCTCTCAAGATTAAGGATGGAGAAATACAAAAATATGAATATTTTTCTGATGGTGTTAAAAAATACCAAAATTGCAGCAATTACAATGAAATAGAGCTTATTCCTCATCAGGCTTTTTGCCTAGCTGTTGCAGCCGCCATGCATTGTCTCACCATCCCTTGAAGAGGATTTATAATCCGAGATGGCAATCGACGAGTCATCGGGAGCACCAAGATATGTTATCTGATTTTCTTGTACTCTTCAGGGGATACGACGACAACACAAAAGAGGATCATTTCAATTTAAATTTAGTGGAACATTGCTATACGGAAGTAAATCCTTTTACACAAGGGTCTATGAAGCTTGTAATATGTCACTTAACTGATATTTATCTTCTACAGTATACAAGAGATTATGTCAGTACTGAAAATCAGAGCATATAATCAACCACTATTTTTTTGAGGAATTCTGAGGAATCTAAATTGTTTTTATATGTCAATATATTTATCTTCTATCAAAAATAATCAACCACTATTTTTTGAGGAATTCGTTTATATGTGTAATATATTTACTATTAACACTTCACAATACCCTGTTATAGTTCGTAGTTTTCTAAATGTTCAGCGATATTCCTTTACAAGTAGTCAGGAAAGTCAAATTTTAAATAACCAATTTAGTAAAAAAACCAGATAATGTTACATCCTTTGCTCAAAGTCCTTAAAATTGGAGTTTTTACCTAATGCAAACTATATTACGTTTTACAAAGCATCTTAATGAATTCCTAAGTACCCGGTCAAGAGTCGTCGTTAACTCGGGATATTTCCCCTTGCCTATCACCGGCCATTTTAGTTTGGTTCCAAAATATTCCAATCAGAGAGAGATAGAACCCATAAATAACGGTCATTAGGCAACATTGAAGGATCTCGACTGATCGGCAATTTAGAGTTAAACGAGACTTTTAAATCAAACCTTCATCGAAAGACAAAACTTTAATCCTCTTATCTGAAGAATGGGAACGGAAGACAAAATGGCGAGTGCAAAAAGTTTTATAGGTTTGATTTTAAAAATGCTATCTTCTTGTTCGGCGGCTATAAAAACTTGTAAAAGTATATTCTGCTTGTAGGTGTCATTTGTTCTATGTCGTAAATTTCATATTTTGGTCAGTTGAAGTTAATGAAGTTGTTTTAACAGAATTGTATTTTTCGAGATTTTTTTTTATTTGAATATATAATGTTGCAAGTCATTCACTTGCAAGGTATTCGCCACAAGTATTGCATACGCAAGTTTACTACAATATTTGCTAATAAAATACCGTATCGCTCAGGTACTCGGTACCACAGGTTTTGGGTTCTAGTCCCGGCGATGTCATGGATGTTTTTCGTGGTTCGAATTCACTTTAAATAGTTGGTACCAGTCTAATATAATCATAGAGAGTTAGGGGTAGTGTTACTGGCGTCAGTAGCATATCTTCAAGCTACACGTTAAATGAGTAACAGCTGTGTAGACCTTGCTTATGGCACAGAGATTAACTGTCTCTGTGTTGCTAGCTGCATTTGAACAACGACATAATACATCTATCGTGACACATTAAGTGTTATGACTAATACATGGAATGACTAATACATTCGGGAATCATGAAAAATATACGTTCAAGAAATAAAGGGGATGACTTACTGCATGTAACTTTAATTGATATTTATGTTAAATGGCAGGAATCCTATGAAAATACACAACAGTTAACCTTATAACTATTGCAGCTGCTTCCAGACTTGAGAATTTTGTTTGGGAATAAATTTTGACTCCCACTAGATACTAAGATCGTACGTCTCAGAAGATCTGCCAAAAGCCTGCGGGTAAAGGAAATGCGACTTCTCATTTGTTGACTTTAAATTATCTGCGATTTTAATGTCTGCTGAGAACTCAACTTTTCCTAACTCAATGGGTTGACACTGTAGCACTTGCCACCGTTTGTGTATTACTTATTGCAATTGTATTTTCTGTATTTCATTGCAATTGTATTTTCTGTATTTCATTGCAATTATATTTTTCGAGAATTTTTTTATTATTAAAAATATAAATGTTGCAAATTATTCGCTTTCAAAATTCGCTTGTAGCACGTTAAGTGTTATGAATATTGCAATATATGCAGCATGGAAAAATTATGCATTCAAGGAAAAAGGTGGATTAATTCCTGTAGGTGACTTCAATAGTTTTTCTGTTAAATTGGAGGAATCACATTGAAATACGCAACAGTTAAGCTTGTAACTGTTGAAGCTGCCTGCAGACTTCAGAATTTTCCTCTATAGTAAAATTTGACTCCCACCTGCACAGACTTGACTGCACAGACGTTACTCACTTTGCATTATCCAGGGGCGGGTGTAACTTGAAGATAAGCCACGGACGCGAAGTAACAATGCCCCCGCAACGCTCTACGATCCTGTTATTACCGGGACCTACGGTTTAAAGTGGATTCCGAACCACTACAAACATCCATGACACCACCGGGACTCGAACCCGAAACCTGTAATACCGAGCGCTATAGTGCTAGCCACTCGGCCATTCAGGCCCATGATATAAATATAAGTGAAATAAAAGACAAATGTAATATTGTAATAATATTGCTACGATAGCAATTATTTTCACTTAAAAAAGTGATTATTGTATTAATCATGTTAAATTGGGTGTAAATATATTACATATATCAATGAAAATATTGTTATTCCCCAAATGTTCTTTATTTGAATTTATAAATTGTAAATAATAATTTATAGAATACAGCATATATCCCACTTAAATTTCTACCATGTAAATTTTAAAGCATTGTTGCTAATCAATCTAATTACAACACAGCAGTTTAAAAATATGTTATAAATATCTTAAATTTTAATAGACGTGGAACAATGATAATAAAAACATTTATTTTACAAAACAATAATGGATTTCACTATTAACATAAGTATCGATTGTTGAAACTATGCACTATTGCAATGCAAGAATGAAAATATTTTCACAAAGTAGTTTAAATTGATTGATATTGGTGAGTTATTTTCTGATCTCGTTTATATTCTGCTTTTATAAGTTAAAAATGGATTTTCCATTTAATGTGCTCGCTTGGCTGTGTTTCATTCTCTCTTTAGTCCTTCCCTCATACAGCTTTCTTATTATTTGCACCGTAGTTTTTCTCTTCCACATGTCACTAGATATCACCAACTCTACCCTCAAAAACAATAGAATCAATAATCATTCACCTCTTAAAAATATTAAGATAATTGTAATTAATACCGGAGAACCAACCGTTGACCATTTACTAGTCTATCCAACCACAGAGCAAAAGAAACTTACTGATAACTGCCTCACACCCACTGTCACTTTTCATGCCCCTATCCACAACACACCCACTCAAACAATTCCAGACATTACAATAGAACTAAGACAGCCCACCGTAGATGAATTACTCACATACCCTACCGTTGAACAATATCTACACAAACATAATATTTTTAAAACCCATCACCATGTAATAATTTCATTTTCTTAAACAGATCCTTCAGCAGAGATGGTGATATCCAGGCTTGACAGACCCCTCGCATATAACAAAAATAATATATTTTGAAAACTTCATTAAAAATAACTCAATCAATATCGAACAAAGTAAATGAAACTATTTTAAACCACAGATTCAGCAAAATATCCAGCCAAACAATATAATACCTTTTGCAAGCAAAACTCATATTATTTCATCATATATTTACTTTTTCTCAATTTATCTGGTAAATAATATGCTCCAAGAATCCTTTCTTCAATATCCTGGATCTTCAAATTCAAATCGACCAATTCAAGCACCTATCAATCGACCAATTCAAGCACCTATCAATCGACCAATTCAAGCACCTATCAATCGACCAATTAAAGCATCAATCAAAAGTGATTCCGGAAACACAACTGAGAATATTACCATAGACTATTTGCCATCTACTCCAATTAAAGAACGAATTCGACATTACAAAATATTAAAGAAAATCATCTATATTTTTATTCCTCTACCTTTAATCATCTATCAACTAAAAGCCTCTATAATAATAATATAATTGGAAAACTCAACTCAAACATAAAAATTTTTGATACACTGCAGAAAAGGAAAAATTCAATGCATCGATTTGACAATAAATTCCTCCAAAGAATGTGAATAAACTTCTTCAAACTAATACATAGCTGTGATCATGACCTTATTTCCTTCCTTCGAATTATTCCTACCATAAACGAATTCATACCTTATTAAAATAGACATTTCAGGTTCAAATACAAAATCTTGAAGCTAATCATCTGCAATGCATATCTTCATCCGTCTATGTATAAGCAGATCTATCAGTCACCATTTCCTATTCAACAATAGAAGAATTTGGAAAACCATGCAAGAAAAACCACATCAAGTAATTATTTTAGAGCAAAAAGAAGCAAGCAGTATTTTCAAATCATCTATTAACCAATAAATCTTTCTAAAAGGAGCAATAATGCCAGCCACTCAGCAATATTTGAAATTATTCAGGTATTGGCAATAGAAGTAAGCAACATGACAATAGACTAATTAATATCTTCCAAACTGCAGAAAAATATCAACAGGAACACAATATCAAAGACATTCATCCATTAAAGATAATATCATTATTATGTCTGTAAACCGATTTATCAGCTGCCATTTGGAAAACCATATCATCGGAAAATATATTTAGAACATATTACCTGAAAAAGAACTTACAGATTACAGAACATTTTCCAGCCATTCATTTGACAATAAATCTAACAAATCAAGTAACTCAACTTTCCGAACAATAGCCACAGAAAAATACTTGATGCAAACCAACTTTTCTACTGAATAAAGAGAATGAAATTGAACAGTAGCACTCGAAGAAAAAGAAGAACCTAAATGTGTAATTGTGTATATGTTTTTATATGTTTATATGTTAATGTTTTCTATGTTATATGTTTTCATGTTATATATTTTATGTTATATGTTTTGTTTTTATGTTATGTGTTTTATATGTTATATGTTTTATGTTATGTGTTTTATATGTTATATGTTTTATGTTATGTGTTTTATACGTTATATGTTTTATGTTATGTGTTTTATACGTTATATGTTTTACACGTTTAAATATTTTACGTTTTCATGTTTTAAACTTTTAATAATATTCGTTGCTTGTTTCACAGAAAAAATGTAAATATTTATTTCATTGTATATATTCATTGTACATATTTCATTTTCACCGTCTTCTTCATTGTATATATTCATTGTACATATTTCATTTTCATCTGTATATTTCATTTTCACCGTCTTCTTCATTGTATATATTCACTGTATATATCCCTAACACATACGTTTTGAAAACGTAAACTTGTAAATATATATTGCCCGAATATGTAATAAATACATAATTAAAAAAATTTGCTTCTCAATCATTTTTTTTCATTTAAAATCATACATTTACATGTTTATGCATATATTTTAAAAAAAAAATTGGGGCAAATTCAAATTTTGCAAATTTCTTGTGCTGTTCTCTATTCTGCAAAGAATATTGGAATAGAGAATTTTAGGATTAAATAAATATTTTTAATAAGACGGCGGTAAAAACCTAGAATATGTACCGTTTGTGTCAAATACGTCGTCAGAATGCCAAGCCGCCAAGTACACATAATAATAAATACCGTAATTAGTTCCCGAGTTAAAACGATATCACGCCAAAATTCATCACTAGGAGGACTAATCGCCAAGTAAATAAATAAAGGGCTGTCGAAGTTTTGGATATTGTAAAATGCTATATCATCAAAACTATTCGCCAAAATCTCTATTACGCCAACATTAGTTGCCAAACAGCAACTACGTCAACTTCTATTCGTTAAATTACATGTATGTCGCATTTTATAGCTTTAATGCAAATATTATCAATATCTTCACAAAATTGTATTCCTGAAATTATTTTACACAAAATGTATTGCTTCAACGCCAAATTTTAGCACTATTATGCCAAATTTATGCCTGACTTTTATAATTGATATAAAAGTCCTCAGGGAACACGTTTCTGGAAGACACGTTTCGTCTTTTAACATTATGTGATGACAGTCTTCTGAAAATTTCATGAATGGGTTTGACATCTTTCTAAAAGTTGCGAATTTTAATTAGGTTCTTTGGGTACATCAGGTATATGTTTGTCATATACACTAGGATACATTTGGGGTGTGTTTTTAATTTATTTTTTATTATAATTTTTAAATATTTAATTTAACTATTATAATATATTTCTTCAGAAATTTGAATAAATTGCGCCTACAGTTATTCGTAGAATTTTAAATGGTCCCCAATTTCTTTTCCGTCTTTGTTTCTTAGAAAACAATGTATGAGTATATAGTAAATAGAATAACCACTTCTATGAAATAGCAACTCGGAAGAAAAAAGAATTTTCTGCTCTTTATAGCTTAGATAACGCTATAGATATAGATAGAGAACGATCGAAAAAAAATAGTAACTGACTTTTTTAACACATAATATTTTAAATTTTAACGTTATTTCGAAATTATTTTGATTTTTTATTGATTCAATGTGAATCGCGGCGCGCGTTGAAAGCCTCCCCTGCCGATGACTTGTCATAAGTGCATTGTGTCCATAGGGTATTACTTCGAAGGCGATGAAATAAACTTGGAAGAATAAATACAGAGTTTTGGAAAAAAAAATATAATTGGTCTTACTTTTTGGGCACAGTAGTAAACAGACATTTAAAGACATATTTTTATTTAAGTGGAGGGATTCTACTTCTAGACTATAAATAAAGTTACTCAGGTACACGCTGGATAGCGAAATATACTTCCTCTCCGGATCAGAGACTGTAGGCCAATTTATGCACAGGACGGTGCTAACTTTATCTTCTCTCGGGATGAGAGATTGTAAGCTAACGACAGTGCTTGTTTTTCAGTACGTCCTCTCTGGCCAGAGTCTCGAAGCCTACTGTCGATTCCTTCTGAACGCCGCAAGGAGCGCTCTTGCAGTGCGTAGCAGGAAACATTTTTTTCTAATGCAGGTGTCAAATACTTAGACCGAGATATTTTAAGCCATAAGGGCTCACCGATGTTACTCACTAAGCACTACTCAGGATGTGCGTGTAGCTTGAAGGTAAGCTACGGACGCGGTGTAATAATACCCCGCAACGCTTAAAAATCATGTTAGACCGAAAGCTACGGATTAATGTGGATCCACTACAAAAACATCCATGGCACAGCTGGGACTCGAACCCGAAACCTGTGGTGCCGAGTGCCAGAGAGCTAACCACTCGGCCGTCAGGCCCCAGTTACTAAGATCATACATCACAGAAAATTAGCCAATTGAAAACCTGAGTGGAAACGAGATATTTCTTATTAGTTGACGTTAAATAATGAGCGTTTTTAATGCCTGGTGAGAATTTGACTCAACGGGTTCATACTCTAGCACATGCAACCGTTTGTGAATTCCTTATTGTAATTGTATTTTTGCATTTTATTGCAATTGTATTCTTATTTTTTAATGTTTGAGAATATAATGTTTACAAGTTATTCGCCACAAGTATTACACATTTGCAGCATATTACGCCTTAATGATAATGCAATATAAGAAACATGAAAAAAATATACATTTTGAGAAAAAAAGGGGATAACTTCCTTCATGGGACTTTAATTAGCCTTTCTGTTAAATGGGAGGAATCACATGGCAATACATATTAGTTAACCTTGTGACTGTTGAAGCTGAAGCTATTTTATTAGAATCGTATTTTTCTCGAGAATTTTTTATTATTCAATTCCTTCTATTAGCTCACAATCTCCCTATATATATCTTGTTCAAATTTCCAATCGTCCATAAAATACTTTTTACTCATCCACTCAAGTTCAAATACATTTTTTTCAACTTGTAGTGGATGACACTGGATGTTAATACAGTTTTTTCAAGTATTAATTTAGTAACTAAATTAAATTAATTAAATTTAGTTTTTTTTAGATTTAAGTTGAATATATCTACCAATAGATGGCGCAAGATAATTTTTTTAAAAAATGAATGAAAAAGAATTATTTATAAAGGACTTTCTGCAATATAGTGAAAAATATGTAGGAATTGACTTAATTTTTTTATATTACTTGTTTAAAAATATAATGTTGCAAATTATACATCACAAATTAGCACATTAAGCATTAGGACTTATACAATATATGAAACATTACAAATTACACGTTCAAGAAATAAAGGGGTGATTTTCTACATGCGATTTTTAATTGGCTTATTGGAAGGAATTCTATGAAAATACATAACACTTAACCTTGTGACAGTTGAAGTTGAATTAGTCTTGTGAATTTTCCTCTGGAGTAAAGTTTGACTCCCACCAGATTAAGATCGCACGTCAGAGAACAACAGCTAATCAGGAGCCTGAGTGGAAACAAGATGAAACAGAAGATGTTGACATTAACTAATGCGCTAGTTTAATGTCGGGGAAAATACAGCTTAATTTCCTAACTCAATTGACTGATAATTTAGCACTTGCGATCGTTTGTGTATTATTTAGGACTTTAAAATATCTTCAAAATCATTGGAATAATCTGTTTCAAGCATCTTCAATGTATCACGGGACTTTAAAATATTTTAACAATATAATATGTCTATTAATAAATAAATTATAGTTTAAAAACACTAAAAAACTTTTTGAGTTAATCAAACTAAAAGTAAAAATAATTGTTAACATAAGAATAAAATGACTGACGAGAAAATGAATGTCGCTGTACTAAAAGCGTGGGGTGCTCGATATCAATCGTAATAATTTTTCACTAGTTTCATTCCGAAATGCAGAGTTAGTTTAAAAATGTCATACAAAGCATCCCACGCTTTTAGAACAGTGGCATTCATTTTCTCGCCAGTCATTTTATTCTTATGCTAACAATTATCTTTTACTTTTTAGATTGATTAACTCTAAAAGCTTGTTTTTTAGTGTTTTTAAAGTATAATATTTAAATGAGGTCCCGGCACGGAGGACTGGAACTGCAGTTCTTACAATAATTTAATTGTGAGTAAAACAAAGGTTAAATGCGAATATGTCGAGGCAGCCAGGATTCGAGCAGGGAATCTCCTGAACCGTAGTCAGGCGCGTTATCCGCTGTGCCGCTGTGCCACTGTCCCACGTAGGTTTCAATGTCTTAGGTGCTTTCATTCTACGCGGGTTAAATTTCTCTTCATAAGTTAAAAATAAAATCACTAATCCTGGTGATCCTAATCATGATGAGATAATAAACTTATCAAAATATTTTAGTGTCGTCGGTCCTTGATAAATCTACAACGTTTAAATTAAATCTGATCGCTTAAAATAGGTCTAAATCGGGTCCAGTTACAAACAAACAAACATACAGGGGAAATTAATAAATGCGTATTAAAAATATCTGCACCTTGAGAAAAAAAGTCTAGAAAGTTTACGCTGAAAATGTTTTAAAAAGTTATTATGCTAATTTTAATAAACATTTATAATACATTTATGAATTACTTTTAGGCAATTAAGTACTATCATCATTTCATTATTACATTTTTTATCGAAATTATTTTAAAAATATAGCGTATCAATTAATCTATGCAACTTGTAAAAAAAACCGTCAAGGAAGTTAATGATTAAAACTTTAAAAACATTATGCCAGTTTTAACAAATATTATTCTTTTTACAACAACTTTTACGAACGAAAATTTTATGCAAATCAAGTGAGTTTTATCAACAATTCATTATTACAGTTATTACAGAAAATATGTAAGAGCCGAATAATATTCAATGACAAAATTTAATTATAATAAAATGACAAAAGAATATCATACATACTTCTCACATATTTTTGAAACATTAAATTAAAACTAAGATGATTTATTCAAAATTTCTTTACAAATAATTTTTATCTTTTTTATTTATTTTCTAAATTTCTATGATTTCTCTAATTTTTATAACATTTATATAAATAAATTAATTGGTGGATTCATGAATATCAATTCATAAAATGTGATCAATTTTTAACAAATAGTTAAAATATTTCAAACGCTTTTAAGCACAAACTACTTAATTTTAATATACAATAATCAATCTAGAAAAAAAAAAATTTCTGCATGGAAACTATTTTTATACATTTTAATTTAAATAAAATAGAAAATAAGTTCATTTATTACTCATAAATTTAACTTTAAAGAAACCGTCTTTTCTAAAATTATAGTCAAGCATCCATAATCCATTTTATAATTAATTTTTTTATTTTGAAAAATATTTATTAACCCCGCGCATAATTTCTTTTTCAAAAATTGTAACTCTTAAAAATAATTATCGATTTAACTTATGCTTAAATGTAGTTTCATCTGACATGATTTCAGCGTGGGTTGTTTATTACACTACCTACCTAATCCATTACAAAAGCAAGGGTGCCATTTTTTTTCTTTCTTTTTCGCTAAGGAAATTGAACCAGGTACTCATAAAACTACTTAAACTCCAGGATGAAAGCAATATTTATCAATTAGGAAAAATAATTAGATTTTCGCCGATGACTAATGATGTCTCTTTTGATGTTTATGTATAAAGCTCTCGAAAAATCAAAAGGAAGGAATAGAGGGAAAAAAATCACTCAGGTATTCTTAAATGGAAATAAATTTAAATAATTTTCAGTAAGAGTTGGTAATTAATGAATGGCCCGTGCTTGACAAAAGCTGGAAATTGCCCTTCTGTTGAGAGACGCCATATTGAATTAATTATTTCATTAGTCGGAAGATAGATTCTTTTTCGGTGAATACTTTTGCGTCACTCAATTGGTGTTTTGGTTAAAGGTTACCAGTTTGTGTAACAAATTTTGATGTTGAACTTCTGTGAAGTATTGGATTATCAGTTTTTATCTCAATTGTTGTTGAACAAGTGACAAACTTTCTGTTGAACTTTTTGTTAATTATAGACATAAGGATACTCTAAAAGTTTGGGAACTATGCGAAAAGTTTTTACAGCGTTTAAGTTATTTTAATTTATAAAGGTCGACTTATTCTTATGTTAGTTATGAATGGCATTTAAATTCTGCTTTTCTCGACGCAATGCTATAGAGCAACAAAATTTAACACAATGCTGTGTGATTAAATGTGGATATGCATTGTAAATTAAATTTTGTCAAAGTAATGTTTAGCGTAATAAAATTTAAATCCTTTCTACGTGGTTCAGCATCACTATGTGTTTTTAAATTAAATTTATTTCAACTTAATGCTATAACTTATAAAAGTTTGTAGTGTTACTATGTGGATAAATGTTGCTATGTATTTTGAAATAAATTTTTGTTAACTTAATGTTATACTGTAACAAAATTTTTAAACTTGCTACGTATTTTAAACTATGTTTCTGTTAAAGTAATGCTATAGCGTAATAAATTTTCAAACGCTATTTTGAGGTTAAACTTTGCTATGTATTAAACAAACATTATTTTTTTTTTACAATAACATTTATGAATTAATTTTATACAATTGAAATATTAACATCAGTAAATTATTAGAGTTCTTAATGAAAATATTTTAACAAACTAGCACGTCAATTAATAAAAAAATGTATGCACCTTGTAAAACAAAACATTTAGAAAGTTAATAATGAAAATTTGAAGAAAGAGACATACAAATTTTAACAAACATTACTATTTTTACAATAACATTTATAGATTAATTTTATGCAATTCAAATAAGTACTATCATGAATTGATTATTACTTTTATGATTAAAAATACATGACAGAACGTAAAGCAAAAAAAAATATTTGACAAAATTTAATTAAATTAAAAGGAGAAAGAAATATTTTAAATAGTTCTTACATACGTTGGATACATTAAATAAAAAAATAGATTATTTATTCTAAATTTCTTTAAAAAAGTTTTATCATTTTTTATTTATTTTAAAAATTTTACAATTAACTCTAATTTTACAGCATTTAACTATGATAAGAAATAATTGAAACTTAATTTATCATAAATTCATGAATTTGAATTCATAAAATATGAACACCTCTTAGCAGTTATTTAAAAGTATACAAACGCTTTTAAGCATAAACTACTTAATTTTTATATACATTAATCAATGAGAAAAAAATAGACTCTGCATAAATAATTCTTTTTTTATAGTCATTTTAATTTAAATAAATGGAAAAATAAGTTCATTTACTACTCATAAATTTATCTTGTAAGAAATTCTCTTTTCTAAGATTTTAGCAAGCATCCATAATGCAATTTATAATTACTTAGTTTATTTTTGAAAAATATTTATTAACCACATGCATAATTTCTTTTTTAAAAATATGACAACTCTTAAAAATAATTATCGGTTTAACTTATGCTTAAATGTAGTTTCATCTGACATGATTGCAGCGTGGATTATTTATTACCCTACCTGCATAATCCATTACAAAAACAAAGTGTGGTATTTTTTTTCTTTCTTTTTCGCCAAGGAAATTGAGCCAGGTACTCACAAACTACTCCAACTCCAGGATGAAAGCAATATTTATCAATTAGGAAAAATAATTAGATTTCCGCCGATGACTAATGATGTTTCTTTTGATGTGCAAGAATAAAGCTCTCGAAAATCAAAAGGAAGGAATAGATGGAAAAAAGAATCACTCAAGGTGTTCTTAAATGGAAGCAATTTTAAATAACTTTCAGTAATAGTTGGTAATTAATGATTGGCTCGTGCTTGACGAGAGCTAGAAATTTCACTTCTGTTAAGAGACGCCATAGTGAATTAATTATTTCATTAGTCAGAAGAGAGTCTGGATTCTTTTTCGGTGTATCATTTGCGTCTCTCAATTGGTGTTTTGGTTAAAGGTTACCGGTTTGTGTCCCAAATTTTGATGTTGAACTTCTGAGAAGTTTTTATCTTGTTTGTTGTTAAACTAGTGTCAAATTTCCTGTTGAAACCAAGTTAATTTATATATGTAATGATGCTCATAAAGTTTGGAAACATTTGAAGATATACGAACTAAGTTTCTTACTACCTTGAAGTAATGTGAAATTTAATGGTAGGCTATTATAATATTTATTATTAATGCCATTTTAATTATGTTTTCTATTTATTGAAGCGTTACTATCTATTTTTAAATTAAGTTTCTTTCAACGTAAAAGCTATAAGCAACAAAATTAAAAATGTTGATGTCTGGTTAAACATGGCTGTGCATTAAATAAACATTATTATTTTTACAATAACTTTTATGGATTACTTTTATGCACTTCAAGTATGTTGTATCATTAATTCATTACTACAGTTATTAAAATATGTGGCAGAACATAAAGCAAAATAACATTCAATCCTTAAAATTTAATTAAGTTAAAACAAGAAAAAGTGTTTTAAATAATTCTCACATAATTTTGATACATGAAATTAAAAAAATACTCAACATTAATTTAAAAACAATTTTTTTATTTCATAAACTTTCCAATTCCTCTAATTTGTAGAGTAGTTATATATGAAAAGACTTGTACATTTATGAAATCATAAAGTGTGATCAGATTTTTAGCAAATATTTAAAAAAATTCAAACCCCTTTAAGCATAAACTACTTAATTTCAATATACATTAATCTATCGAGAAAAAAAAATAGTTTCTGCTGCGATACATTTTTTTAAATATTTATTTTAATTTAAATAAAAGGAACAATAAGTTCATTTACTATTCATACATTTATCTTGAAAGAAACCGTCTTTTCTAAAATTAAAGCCAGGCATCCTTAATCCAATTTATAATTACTTAATTTATTTTGAAAAATATTTATTAACCACGCGCATAATTTTTTTTTTTTTTTTTCAAAAATGGCAAATCTTAAAAATTATTATCGGTTTAACTTATGCTTAAATAAATCTTCAGCTGACATAATTTCAGCGTGGGTTGTTTATTACACTACCTGCATAATCCATTACAAAGCAATGTTTGTGATTTTTAATTTCTTTTTCGCCATGGGAAATGAGACCAGGTACTCACAAAACTACTCCAACTCCAGGTTGAAAGCAAAATTTATCAATTAGGAAAAATAATTAGATTTTCGCCGATGACTAATGATGTTTCTTTTGATGTGCAAGTATAAAGCTCTTGAAAAATCAAAGGGAAGGAATAGGAATGGAAAAAAAATCACTCAGGTAATCTTAAATGGAAACAATTTTAAATAACTTTCAGAAAGAGTTGGTAATTAATGAATGGCCCGTGCTTGACAAGAGCTGAAAATTTCTCTTCTGTTAAGAGACGCCATATTGAATTAATTATTTCATTAGTCGGAAGAGAGTCTGATTCTTTTTCTGTGAATACTTGGCGTCTCTCAATTGGTGTTTTAGTTAAAGGTTACCAGTTTGTGTCCAAAATTTTTGATGCTGAACTTCTGTGAAGAGTTGGATTATCGGTTTATATCTGAATTGTTGTTGGACTGTTGAAAAATTTCCAGTTGAGAACCTGTTATTTATACTTATAATGATGCTCATAAAAGTTTGGAATCATTTGAAAGATATAAGAACTAAGTTTTTAATGCCTTTATGTAATTTGAAGTTATAAAGGTAGACTTATTTTTATGTTAGTTATTAACGCAATCTTTATTGTTTCTGTCAACGTGAAACTAAAGCTAACCAAATTTAAAACTTGATATGTGGTTAAAAGTTGTTATATATATTTATTTTTAACTAAGTTTCTGTTAACGTAATGCTATAGCGCTACAAAGTTAAAAACGTTGCTATCAGGTTAAACGTTACGATGTATTTTTCAAATTAAATTTATTATAACGTAATGCTGTAACGTAACAAAATTTAAAGCGTTGCTATGCGGTTAAGTTTTGCTATCCATTTAAGAAATATTGTTATTTTTACAATAACTTCTAGGAATTACTTTTGGGCAATTCAAAGGAAATATTGTCATCATTTCATTATTACATTTACTATCAAAAATATTTTTTACTATATAGCATGTCAATTAATAAAAAAGTATGCACTTTGTAAAAAAGTCTAGAAAGTTTAAAATGAAACAAATTTTAACGAACATTATTATTTTTACAAAAGCTTTTATGAATCCTTTTAGTGCAATTCAAATAAGCATCATCATCAATTTATTATCAAAAATAAGTGACACAGCGTAAAGCTGAATAATATCGTTTGCCAAAATTTAATTCAATTAAAATTAGAAAAAAATTAGAATTTTTTAAATAATTATCACAAATTTTTGATTCTTTAAATTAAAAATAGTTGGTTTGTTCAAAAATTTCTTTTTAAAAAAAAACTTTTATCATTTTTTTTTATTTTTAAGAATTGTAACATTTTTTTAATTCCTAGAGCATTTGTATATAAAGAGAAATAATTAAAATTTAATTCGCTAAATTATGAATTTGAATTTATAAAATGTGAAAGACTTTTTAGCAAACAGTTAGAAGAATATAAACGCTTTTAAGCATAAACTATTTAATTTTAATGTACATTAATCAATCGAAAAAAAAAAATTTCTGCACAAATACATTTTGTTTATACATTTATTTTAATTTAATTAAAAGGAACAATACATTCATTTACTACTCATAAATTTATCTTGAAAGAAACCGTCTCTTCTAAAATTATGGCAAGCATCCATAATCCAATTTATAACTACTTCATTTATTTTTTAAATATTTATTTAACCACATGCATAATTTCTTTTCAAAAAGGTCAACTCTTAAAAATAATTATCGGTTTAATTCATGCTTAAATGAAACTTCGTCTGACGTTATTTCAGCGTGAGTTGTTTATTACACTACCTGCATAATCCATTACAAAAGCAAAGTGTGGCATTTTTTTCTTTCTTTCTCGCCAAGGAAATTGAACCAGGTACTCAGAAAACTACTCCAACTCCAGGATGAAAGCAATATTTATCAATTAGGAAAAATAATTAGATTTTCGCCGATGACTAATGATGTTTCTTTTGATGTGCATGTATAAAGTTCTCGAAAATCAAAATTAAGGAATAGGAAGGAAAAAAGAATCCCTCAGGTATTCTTAAATTGAAACAATTTTAAATAACTTTCAGTAAGAATTGGTAATTAATGAATGGCTCGTGCTTGCCAAGAGTTTCCCTTCTGTTAAGAGACGCCATATTGAATTAATTATTTGATTAGTCGGAAGAGAGACTTGATTCTTTTTCAATGAATACTTTGCGTCTCTCAATTGGTGTTTTTTGGTTAAGGGTTATCTGTTTGTGTTGTTCGAAATTTTGATGTTGAACATCTGTGAAGTATTCGATTATCAGTTTTTTATCTCAATTGTTGTTGAATTGGGGACAAATTTCCTGTTGAAACCCAGTTAATTATACATATATGATGATACTCATAAAAGTTTGGAAACATTTGAAAGATACTGCATGCGAAGATTTTTTTTGTCTTTAACTGATTTGAAATTATAAATGTTATCTTATTCATGTTAGTTATTAGTGTCATTTTAATTGTGTTTCTGTCAACGTAAAGCTATAGCGTAATTAAATTTAAAAAGCAATTATTATCATCAATTCATTATTACATTTATTATCATAAATATGTGAAAGACGTAAAAAAAGCAGAATAATATACAATTCCAATATTTAATTAAATTAAAATGAGAAAATTAAAAGATTTAAATATTTTTCTGATATTTTTGATACATTAAATTTTAAAAAAATTTCAAATTTTTAAATTTATTTTTTAATTTTATATATTTTAAAATTCCTCTAATTTGATGTTTATAATAATGATTTGGCAAATAATAATTATGATGTTTCTTTTGACATGATGTGCAAGTATAAAGCCAAAGTCATTTTTATTTCTTTCTTTTTAGAAAATCAAAAGGAAGGAATAGAGGGAAAAAAAGAATCATTCAGGTGTTCTTAAATGGAAACAATTTTAAATAACTTTCAGAAAGAGTTGGTAATTAATGAATGGCCCGTGCTTGACAAGAGCTGGAAATTTCCCTTCTGTTGAGAGACGCCATATTGAATTAATTATTTCATTAGTCGGAAGAGATTCTTGATTATTTCTCAGTGGACACTTTGCGTTTCTCAATCGGTGTTTTGGTTAAAGGTTACCAGTTTGTGTCCCAAATTTTGAACTTCTGAGATGTATTGGGTTAACTGTTTTTATTTTAATTGTTGTTGAACTGGTGTCGACTTTCCTGTTGAAATATAATGATAATAAATAATTATAACGATATATTTAATGATACTCTAAAAAATTGGAAACATTTGAATGGTACATGAACTAAGTCTTTTACTGCCTTTAAGTATTTTCAAAATAAAAAGAGAGGCTCATTCTTATGTTAGATATTAGTGCCATATTAATTACATTTCTGTCAACGTAAAGTTTTAGCTTGATAAAATCTAAAACCTTGCTGTGTGGTCAAGTGTTACTATGTATTTTAAATTGTAATAAACAACCCAAGCTGAAATCATATCAGATGAAGCTTCATTTAAGCATAAGTTAAGCTGATAATGATTTTTAAGAGTTGCCATTTTTCAAAAAGAAATTATGCTTGTTAATAAATATTTTTTTAAATAAATTATGTAATTACATCATGGATGCTTGCTATAATTTTAGAAAATGCAGTTTCTTTCAAGATAAATTTATGTGAAAGTAAATGAATATATTGTTCCTTTTATTAAATTAAAACGATGTTGAAAATGTTGGTAAATTAATGTTGAACTTGTGTGAAGTTTTGGATTATCAGTTTTTATCACGATTGTTTTTGAACTGATGACAAATTTCCAGTAGAGAACCAGTTAATTATATATATATATAATGATACTCATAAAATTTAGAAACCTTTGAAAGATACATGAAATAAGTTTTTACAGCATTTAAGTAATTTGAAATTATAAAGGGAGGGAGCAGAATAATATTCCATGCTAGAATTTAACTGAAAAAATGAGAAAAGAATAATTTAAAAAATTGTTACATATTTCTGATAATTTAAATTAAAAAAAATTATATATTTAATTTAAAATACATATATAAATTTATATATATTTAATTTAAAATACATATATAAATTTATATATATTTAATTTAAAAATACATATAAATTTATATATATTTAATTTAAAATACATCACAACGTTTTAAATTTTCTTGGGCTATAACTTTACGTTGATAAAAAATTTAATTAAAAACCTAGAAACGTTTAAACACATAGAAAATTTTTAAATTTTGTTAGGCTGTAGCATTATGTTATTGGAAACTTATTTTAAAATACATAGCAACATTTATCCACATATCAACGTTTTAAATTATATTGCGCTATATCACTACGTTGATAGAAACATAATTCAAAATACATAGCAAAGTTTAACTATATAGCAACGTTTTAAATTTTATTACGATATAGTATTACGTCTACAGAAACGTCATTAAAATAGCACTACTAACTAATATAAGAATAAGCCTTGCCTTTATAATTTCAATTTACTTAAAGCAGTAAAAAACTTAGTTCATGTATCTTTGAAATGTTTCTAAACTTTTATGAGTATCATTATTTACATAATTAACTGGGTTTCTACAAGAAATTTGTCACAAGTGCAACAGCAATCGAGATAAAAACTGATAATCCTATATTTCAAAAGATGTTCAACAACAAAACTTGGGACACAAACTGGTAACGTTTAACCAGAACATCAATTGAGAGACGCAAAGTATTCACTGAAAAAGAATCAAGACTCTCTTCAGACTAATGCAAATAATTAATTCAATATGGCGTCACTTAACAGAGGGAAAATTTCTAACTCTTCATCAAGCACGGGCCATTCATTAATTACCAACTCTTACTTAAAACTTGTTTCCATTTAAGGATACCTGAGTGATTTTTTTTTCCATCTATTTTTCCTTTTGATTTTTCGAGAGCTTTATACTTGTACTTCAAAAGAAACATCATTAGTCATCGGCGAAAATCTAATTATTTTTCCTAATTGATAAATATTGCTTTCAACCTGGAGTTGGAGTAGTTCTGTGAGTACCTGGTTCTTTTCCTTGGCGAAAAAAGAAAGAAAAAAAATGGCACACTTTGCTTTTGTAATGGATTATGCAGGTTGTGTAACAAACAAACCACGCTGAAATCATATGACATGAAGATTCATTTAAGCATAAGTTAAACCGATTATTATTTTTAAGAGTTGCCATTTTTCAAAAGAACTTATGGGCGTGGTTAATAAATATTTTCAAAATAAATTAAGTAATTATAAATTGGATTATGGATGCATGCTATAATTTTAGAAAGGACAGTTTCTTTCAAGATGAATTTATGAATAGTAAAAGAATTTATTGTTCCTTTTATTTAAATTAAAATAAACATACAAAAAAATGTAGCTTTGCAGAAAATGTTTTTGTTCTCGATTGATCAAGTTATGTTATATTAAGTAGTTTATGTTTAAAAGAGTTTGAATTCTTAAGAGTTTGTTAAAAATTGGTCACCTTTTATGAATTTATATTCAGGAATATACGAAATAAATTTAATTATTTCTTGTCATATATAAACTATATAAAATTACAGAAATTGTAAAATTGATGAAATAAAAAAGATTAAACTGTTTTTAAAGAAATTTTGTATAAATGGTCAACTTTTTGATTTATGGTATCAAAAATTAGTGTAAATTATTCTTTTGTCATTTTAATTAGATTAAATTTTGGCATTCAATATTATTCTGCTTTACATTTGTTCACATATTTTTGATAGTAAATGTAATAATGAATTGAGGATAGTATTCACTTGAATTGCATTAAACTAATTCATAAAAGTCATTGTGAATATAATAATATTTGTTAAATACATAGCAAAGTTTAATCACATAACGACTTTTTAAAATGTGTTGCGCTGTAGCATTACGTTGAGAGCAGCTTAATTTAAAATACGTAGCAACGTTTAACCACGTAGTAACATTTCAAATTTTGTTAAGCTATAGCATTACGTTGAAAGAATCTTGTTTATTTTATCTTTATTGAATTTATCTTAGAATCTTATTTCTTACAAAGCAACGTTTAACCACATAGCTGCGTTTTTTTTGTTGCGTTAGAACATTACGTTGACAGGAACATTATTAAAATGTCACTAATAACCAGCATAGCAATAAGCCTACCTTTATAATTTCAAATTACTTAAAGACAGTAAAAAACTTATCTTTAAAATCTAAGTTTATGTATCTTTGAAAAGTTTCCAAACTTTTATGAGCATCATTATAAACTCATGTTTGTGAAAATTGCAACACCATGAAGGAATCATCACAATTGAATGAAATTTAATACACAGTTGAGTGGTAGTGGTACAAATAAATGATTAAATGTTCAAAGCAAACAAACAATAACAAGAGATCGGAGTCAGTATTTTGTGTAGCCACCACGCGCCGCAATAAGTGCTGCTACACGATGTGGCATGGAGTCAAACAAATTTTGAATGTCTGCCTGAGGAAGGGCATTCCATGTTGTTTGTATGCGCACCCAAAGTTCGTCTGCAGAAGCAAAGGACGAGGATCACGAGCGAGACGCCAACCAACGAAATCTCACAAATGTTCAATCGGTGACATATCCGGGGAATACGCAGGCCAAGGAAGAAGCTGTACCTGCCGCGTTGCAAAGATGGATTGAAAAGTCCTAGCGATATGAGGGCGGGCATAGTCCTATTGAAATACAGCGCATGGCAAGCTTTGAAGGAAGGGAACAGCTTGGGGCTGTAGAACTTCACTGATGTACCGGTTGCTGTTCAGATTGCCCACAATTCTTAGCAATTGAGATCGTCCATGATATGTTGTGACACCCCAGACCAAAACTCCGGTGTTCGTCCACTGTGGCGTTCGATAATGCACTCCGGAAGGTGGCGTTCACCGGCATAGCGTCTGACACGAATGCGGCCATCATGGTACCACAAATTAAAGCGGGATTCGTCAGGAAACACGACATGCTGCCAATCAGCACGCCAGTCTCTATGCTGAGCGGCCCATTGCAGCCGCAGGCGGCGATGGTTTAGCGTGAGAGGGATCCTCTATAAAGGAGTCCTTGCGCGCAGTTCACGCTGCAGCAGACGTCTACGAATTGATGAAGCACACAATGAAACACCTGTAGCTATTGACCACTGTGCTGCCAATTCTCTAGAGGAAGCTGTACGATCCGTCAGCGCTATGCGGACCAGGTGTCTATCATCGCGAGCTGAGGTCACATTTCGGGGTCCACTTCCGGATTTCCGAGTTGTCCGACACTCGTCCGTCCACTGCTTCGAAAGACGCATCACTGTGCTGCTGTTACGCTGCACACGAGCGGCTACTGCACGATAAGATAATCCAGCATCACGAAAGCCTATGAATCTCCCCCGATCAAACTCTGTAAGTTGTTCAAATCTCGCCCTCTTTCGTCGAAGAGGCATAAGTAACGATTGAGCTAACGTTTATCACTAAAAGATAACCACCGATAACCATACACGCCACGCTACAGCCGTCTATTTATTCGGATCCATCCGCCGTTCAGAGGGCGCTGCTCAGCATACACATGCGCTACGGATTTGAAATTCTAATAATTTGCATATCATGCGCTAATTTGCATTTTCTGAAAATTTCAGCTCACTCGCGTAAATTCCTTCATGGTGTTGCAATTTTCTCAAACATGAGTTTATATATATAATTAACTGGGTTTAAACAGGATATTTGTCACCAGTTCAACAACAATTGAGATAAAAACAGATAAAGCAATACTTCAGAGAAATTCAACATCAAAATTTGGAAACAAACCGGTAACCTTTAACCAAAACACCAATTGAGAGATGCAAAGTATCCACCGAAAAATAATCAAGAATCTCTTCCGACTAATGAAATAATTAATTCAATATGGCGTCTCTTAACAGAAGGAAAATTTAGAGCTCTTGTCAAACATGGGCCATTCATTAATTACCAACTCTTTCTGAAAGTTATTTAAAATTGTTTCCATTTAAGAATATCTGAGTGATTTTTTTCCACTCTATTCTTCCTTTTGATTTTTCGAGAGCTTTATACTTGCACTTCAAAAGAAACATCATTAGTCATCGGCGAAAATCTAATTATTTTTCCTAATTGATAAACATTGCTTTCAACCTGGAGTTGGAGTAGTTTTGTGAGTACCTGGTTCATTTTCCTTAGCGAAAAGAAAGAAAAAAAAGGATACACTTTTTTTTGTAATGGATTATGCAGGTAGTGTAATAAACAACCCACGCTGAAATCATGTCAGATGAAGCTTCATTTAAGCATAAGTTAAACCGATAATTATTTTTAAGAGTTCCATTTTGGAAAAAGAAATTTTGCTCTTGGTTAATAAATATTTTTTTCAAGATAAATTGAGTAATTATAAATTGGATTGTGGATGCTTGCCATAATTTTAGAAAAGGACAGTTTCTTTCATGATAAATTTATGAGGTGTAAATAAACTTATTTTTCCTTTTATTTAAATTAAAATAAATGTACAAAAAAAATTATCGATGCAGAAACTATTTTTCTCACGTTTGATTAATGTGTATTTAAATTAAGTAGTTTATTCTTAAAAGCATTTTGAATTCTATTAACTGTTTGTTGAAAATTGATCATATTTTATGGATTTATATTCATAAATTTGGGAATCAAGTTCGAATATTTTTTATCATATATAAATACTCTAAATATAAGATAAATTGTAAAATTTATAAAATAAGTAATGATAATTTTTTGTAAAGAAATTTTGAATAAAATCATCTTTTTTAATTCAATGTATCAAAAATATATGAGAATTATTTAAAATATTATTTTCTCATTTTGTTTTAATTAAATTTTGGTATTGAATATTATTTGCTTTTACGTTCTGCTGCATATTTTTGACAATAAATGTAGTAATGATTTGATGATAATATATACTTCAATTGCATAAATCTAATTCATAAATGTTATTGAAAAAATAATAATGTTTGCTAAAATATGCATGTCATTTTTTAAAAATTACAATGTACTTTTACAATGTATTATTTACAATGTACATGATTTTATTTAATTATTCATATGCTACATTGTTAAAATATTTTTCTTAATATCTGTTATAAGCAATTGATGATAATACATACTTCTATTGCATAAAAGTAATTCATTAAAGTTATTTTAAAAATAATAATATTTGTTAAATACATAGCAAAAGCTTAACCACGTAGCAACGCTTTAAAGTTTGTTACGCTATTGCATTACGCAGAGAAAAAGTAATAGACATAGCATTAATAACTAACATAAAAATTAACCTGCCTGTTTAACTTCACATTATATGAAGATAGCAGAAAAATAGCTCTTGTATCTTTCAAACATTTAGAAACTTTTAAGTGTACCATTATATAATTTTCAGCGTTTCAACAGGACGTTTGTCACCAGTTCAACAACAATTGAGATAAAAACTGATAATCCAATACTTCACAGAATTTCAACATCAAATCTTTGGACACAAACCACTAACCTGTAACCAAAACAGAATTGAGAGATGAAAAGTATCCACCGAAAAATAATCAAGAATCTCTTCCGACTAATGAAATAATTAATTCAATATGGCGTCTCATAACAGAAGGAGAATTTCTAGTTTTTGTCAAGCACGGGGCCATTCATTAATTACCAACTCTTGCAGAAAGTTTATTTAAAATTGTTTCCATTTAAGAATATCTGAGTGATTTTTTTATCCCTCTATTCCTTCCTTTTTGATTTTTCGAGACCTCTATGCTTGCACATCAAAAGAAACATCATTAGTCATCGGCGAAAATCTAATTATTTTTCCTAATTGATAAATATTGCTTTCATCTTGGAGTTGGAGTAGTTTTGTGAGTACCTGGTTCTATTTCCTTGGAGAAAAAGAAATAAAAAAATTGCCACACTTTGACATTGTAATGGATTATGCAGGTAGTGTAATGAACAACCCACGCTGAAATCATGTCAGATGAAGCTTCATTTAAGCATAAGTTAAACCGATAATTATTTTTAAGAGTTGTCTTATTTTTTAAAAAAGAAATTATGCATGTGATTAATAAATATTTTTCAAAATAAATTGAATAATTATAAATTGGATTATGGATGTTTGCTATAATTTTAGAAATGACGGTTCCTTTCAATGTAAATTTATGATTAGTAAATGAACTTATTATTCCTTTAATTTAAATTAAGATAAATATGCAAAAAAAGGTTATGCAGAAACTATTTTTTTCTCGATTGATTAATGTATATTAAATTTAAGTAGTGTATGTTAAAGAGCTTTTGAATTCTTTGAAATATTTGTTAAAAAATTGCCCATATTTAATGAACTCTTATGCTTAAATATACAAATTGAGTATTATAACAACTATTAAGAATAACAATGTTTTAAGTTTTGTTACATTTTTGTTACATTTTAGCATTACATGACGACGAAACTTAGCTATGTTTTTTTTTTAAATTTTATTACGCTATAATACGTTGACAAAACTTTACTTACGAAACATAGCAGGTATTAACCTAATAGCAACGTTTTAAATTTTGTTACGTTTTAGCATTTCGTTGACAAAAATTTTATTTACAGAACATAGCCACGATTAAAGTTATCAATGTTTAAATTTTGTTACTTTTTACCATTAGGTTGACAGAATATTTATTTACAGAACATAGCAAAGATTAAGGATATATCAACTTTTAAATTTTGTTACGTTTTAGCATTACATTGATAGAAATTTTATTTACAAAACATAGCAACGATTAACCTCATAGGAACGTTTTAAATTTTGTTACTCTATAGCATTACGTTGACAGAAGCTTAATTTAAAATGCAGAGCAACGTTTAACACATAGCAATGTTAAAATTAATGCAACTTATTAACTTATATTCCTATTTTAACTATGGATGTATATTAATTCCATTAAGTTCCCAACTTAATATCATATATAATTTAAAATTTTACTGTTTAATTTAAACATTTTAAATTATTTATTTATGTTATAACTAATTCGTACTTCTTAAATTGATTTTTGAAACTTTCTGCTTAAATTTTTGAGTTCTTTAGACAAACAAATATGGTTTTTAATATTAATTTTTAAAAAAGTATATGAAAAAAAAAAATTGTTTGGTATAGATAGTTCATTTTTTAATTTAAATCATGAGTTCATAATTTAAAGGCAAGACAGGAATTAAATTTTTTGAAATAAGCTTCATGTACAGGAAATAAAACTTTAAGTCTCTGAAATAAAGCTGTATATGTTACCCTTTTATTTGTCTATTTTCAAAAGACGTTTTTTATTAGAAAGAAATGTCATTTTAAAGAAAACTGGGATTTCTAATATAAGATTCATTCTTCAGGTAGTAGAACAAACAAAATGAAACTTCTTGCAGGTTTTATTAGAAATGATATTTCTGTAAATTAAACTTGTGCAGCAATTTCGTTTTGCTGGATTTATTCTAAATAACTTATTTCGCTATTTGTATCACTTTTATTTATTCAGTGTAAAAACACTACTTTACTCAAGATTAAACAAATCCAATTTAAATCAACTGTATTTTGTTTTTGTGCAATTATTTTTTTTAAAGTCATACTTTAAAAAAAAAAACTACTTTTTAAATCTTTTTAAAAACAATATTTGAAAAATATATTTTGTATTTAGGATTTTTTTTTAAAAGAATTTATAAAAAAAATTTTATCAACAGAAAATAAGTAATATTCTTCACAAAAATATTCAAACTAATTTTGTTTGTATCATTTATTTGGGAGTTTCCAAAAATTAACAAAAATCAGAATAAATAATTGCAATAAATTAAATGAAACCTTTTGTATGAAACTTAATCGACTTTTAGTATTTAATCAAAGACTATTCAAAACCTTTAATAACTAAAATAATTTTTTTTGATACTTAATTAAGAATGAAAGTAAAGGTAGATGAATATTTAAAATATAGATAAAAGAAGCTTGTTTTTTAAAAATCAAAACAAGGCATTTGTTTTGATCTCAACGAAGAAAAGATTTCAACTTTAAAGATTTAAAGATTTCAACTTTATTTCATCTTGCTCTTTTATTTAATACTACAAAAATATCTTAGATCTTCAAATATGTCACTTTTTTTCTAAAATTAAAATTAAAGAATTTCCTTGCGATTTATAAATTTTTTTTTTAAATTGGCAGATTTATCAAAAAATAAGTCATCGTCTCATGTAATATATTTTCGGTATTTTTTCATTCTGTTGTGTAGCGGTTATCACGTCGGCTTTACACGCAGAAGGTCCCCGGTTCGATCCCGGGCAGAACCAGAATTTTTTTAGGGCCCGATGGCCGAATGGTACCACAGATAATCGGGTTCAAATCCCGGCTTTGCCCATGGGTGTTTGTAGTGGTTCGGAATCCACATTAAACCGTAGGTCCCGGTCCTAATAGGATCGTAGAGCGTTGCAGGGGCATTGTTACTCCGCGTCCGTGGCTTGTTACACGCGCCCCTGGGAAATACAAAGTGAGTAACATCGGTGCAGCTCTTATAGTGAAGATCACGGTCTATTTGCCAGCTGCATTAGAAGAAAAAAAAAATTGTTCGTTGCAACTGCCTCCATTATCTATTGCCAAAGCACAGTGTGAACCATGTTTTTCCCTTTTCACATTATTCAATAAACCTCAACTACAGGATGATAGCAATATTTAACAATTAGGATAAATAATTAGGTTCCCCACTATGATTAATGATCCTTCTTTTGAGGTGCAAATGCAAAGCTCTCGAAAAATGCATCTAAAAGGACAAAAAACAACAACTGGGGTATTCTTCTTGAAACTTGTACTAAATAACCTACAAAACAGCAATTAATCTATAAATGACTTATACCTGAAATGTAATTGAGTCACAATATGGAATTAATTACTTCATTAGATGGAAGTGAAATCTATTTCTTACAAGTGTAAATGTTTTGAAGTGTTAATTGGTTATATTGTACCGCTAGTATTCTTTAATATTTTGTACTTTGTTCCCATCCAAAACAGTACGAATAAATTTTGAATCATTATTAATCAAACAAACTCGTTGCCTAACTGGTACAAGTGTCGCCATCTAGTATCTCAGTTTAGAAATTTTCTTTAATTTAAAGTTAACTGTTAAAAAATTCATTATAATTAAAGATCATTGTTTAAAAATATTTAGTTTCCGGATTTTATGCGATTGTGATATCGATATAATTTTTTTTGTTTCTTAAAATATTATGTTTATACACTTCATATTTTACATGCTTAATATTTTTATGAATAGTTATTCACATTTTTTTCTTTACAATGGGATAAACCACATTCTTAATCACTATCAGTCATTTCATTTGCGACTGAGATTTCCTCTTGATTTTTTTGCAGTTTTTGCCTTTTTTCCTAAAAAAATTATTGAAACGTAGATAGAAGATTAGAAAACTCGAAAATTCTAATTAATTATTTTTGTTAAAACAAAATTCCAAAATAGAGTGAGTTATAAAGTTAAGATGATGAATAAATTCCTGACACATTAAATCCTTGAATGAAAACTAAAAATGTTTCTGCTCCCGGACAAACGATGGGACACTTAATCAATGGGTCTCTGAATAGTTAATTTGAAAAGGATATTAAAGAGCTGTAAAAGACTGGCAAAATTAACCACTGCGGTGGGTGAGTGAGGTAGGACAGTCTTTCTTCTAGCAAACTGTCTAGAAAATAATTCCCAAGAGTTACCAATTCCTCAATAAGTAACTCTTTACAGCTATGCGAGATTAGTAATGCACCTAGCAGCACAAAAAAAAATTACATTTTAAATTTAACAGCGATTAATTTTTTTTCAAAGTTAAAATAAATAGATGACACATTTTAATATCTATTAAAATTTTTGATTGATAAATTAGCTAATCAACAATTAATAGAAGCAAAAAGCAATAATTTCAGCTACTTTCACCATTACATTCGTATTAATATTTCAAGCGTTAAAAACGAAAATACCAGTATCATTTTTCCATATATTGGACGATAGATTTGTAGACAAAAAGCATCGAAGCCTTATTTTAGAAGCAAGTATACTAGAGAATGTATTTTAATTTTCATGGAAAATATTCGTACATAAGCTATATTAATAATCGAATTTTTCTATATAGATTAAAATTTAACTTTAAGAACCACAAACAGACTATGCCTACAATATCCCAAGAAAGCTTGTTACCTACAAATCAATTACCTTTAAAAGCATTACTGCCATCATTCATAATCAAAACTGCAAGTACTTTTATTCCAAAACAAAATTAGTTCCATACAAAATCATATTCAAAGAACATTCCGTCCACATTGAAGACCCTTTAGAACTAGAAAATCTCAATACAAGGCAACAGGCAACACACCACAGTGTCCCCGAATCTTTGAAAACAACCTCGCCAGATATCCGCATCGATTCTTCAGGCATAACATCGCATTTGAAGTCATTTGTGTGAATACAGGAACCATAACCCGATCCATTTATGTCCCATTTTCGATCCTCAGGTCCCTGGTGCCTCGTGTTCGCCGGTTTTAAATGGGAAATTTAATTAATTTGTACGGCAAGGAAAGTCTTTGTTGCTTTCCGGTAACTATCTTTCCCCACTTAACAAGGTAAAGATTTAGCAATTAGGTCTCGGATTAGTTATTGATTTTTGTAATAACTTGAAAGAAATTTGCAATTTTGGTGTCTGAAGATAATGGAGGCTTTCATTATCTATTGAAAATTAACGGTGTAATGGAATCGAAAAAGATATTAGATGTGCCCTTATATACACTATGTGGAAGAAAGTGACGGGACACGAAATGATAACGATCATAAACCCATTTTTAAAATTAATAACGTTTGTAGGGCCTCCTTTGGCTGCGATCACAGATGCAACCCTTCTGGGCACTAAATTAGCCATAGTGACAAGAGGAATTTCCTTCCAAATGTTTAACAGGAAGTTGCATAAATCAGGCTTGCTTTTGGGGAGTGGGGTGCAGGCCCTCAACCGACGGTCCAATTCGTCCCAGAGATGTTCAATTGGGTAAATATCAGGCTCTGCGCCGGCCACTCCATGCGTTTAACGTTGTTGTTCACATACCAATCAAGAGTCCTCCTTGCAACATGGCATGTTGCGTTGTCGTCTTGATACCAGCAATCATCCATACCGTACGTTGCCCACAAGGTAGGAAGGACATGATTGTCGTGAATATCACAGTATCTATCGACATTCATCGCACCATCAACCTTCACCCGTGGGCCAGCCCCATACCAGGAGAAACAGGCCCATACCATCAATCCTCCTCCACCAAACTTTACAGTTGGGACGACATACTCAGGCAAAAGGCGTTCTCCTGGTAGACGCCATACCCAAACACGTCCATCGGAACGGAAAAGGGTAAATCATGACTCATCACTCCAAAGGACGCATTTCCAGTCATCCAGAGTCCAAGTACAGTGGTCTATGGCCCATCGAAGGCGCGTTTCTTGTTGGTTTTCGTAATCAAAGGCTTATGGGCCGCCGAACGTCCAGTGTAACCCAACTTATGGGCTTCGATACGAAGAGTCTTGGTCGAAACAGCCACACCTGGGGCTTGTCTAAACTCATTAGCGATGTTATCCATGGATGTTTGACGGTTACTTCGAATCTCCCTGCCGAGCTCCCGCCGGTCCCTGCTGATGAGAACTGTAGGTCGTCCACTTCGGGGTTTGTTCTCGACAGTGTCCCTCAGTCTTGTAGAGACACACAACACGTGCTACAGTTGATTTTGAGCAGTGACGGAGACGGGATGTCTCCTAATTGACAACTTGGCAAGATGCAATCCAACCAACACACCTTCCTTTCTCTCAGACAACTCTTCCCGTGGCGGCATCATCACATCATCATCATCGTGGACAACTCATCCGTGGCGGACAAAAACAACTCTAGTCGACTCCACAAAGTATTTATAGGATATGGCTGACACGTGATACCTATTATTGCGCATGTGTCAGCTGTATTGTCGACTTTTCTACTTTTCGAGGGGTGTCCCGTCACTTTCTTCCAGATAGTGTAGCTTGGTTGCTCAATATTATATTTTTTTTCAAGAAAATCTTTTTAAATGATTAAAATCTATGAGAAACCGTATTAGAATTAATAATGTATGTATTTTTTTTTTAAATAACACTTACGTACATACATTCTATACATATGTTAGTTAAACACTAGCCTCTAATGAGCACTTATTATGAAAACTAAATTTTTAATTATTTTGTAAAATCAATGTAGAACATGTTAAATAACCTACAAAGATTTCTAAATGAAAAATTCTTTATTAACCCAATAAAGGCATAAGAAATTAAAAATTGTTTTGTAATTTATTATTAATTATATAAAAATTGATGTATTATTATATTAGTAGACTTTCAAGAACATCAAAAATTGCATTTTAAAATTATTTCCTATTAATGAATTAAGTTAAATTAAAAACGCAAACAATATAAAATCATTAAATTTTGTGATTGACTAAACTAGTTAATCATTTGCCAATAAAAAAAGCAACTCCATCTGATAAATAATATAAGCTATAACCTCCATTTTATTCCCAAGAATACTTTAATGTTTAAAAGCAAAAATATCACTTTTATTTTTCGATATTTTGGAGACTAGATTTATATATAAAAAAGCCTAAATTTAAAATCAAGAGTTAAAAGAATGCTGTGTAAACTTGCATCTAAAATATTTGTACATAATTCTATCTTAATAAATCGAATTTATCTATAAAATTAAGATTTAGTTTTAAGAACCACAAACTGACTATGCCTGTAATATACCAAGAAAGCGTGTTACCCACAAATTAATTAAAACAACATTCCTACCATTATTGATAATCAAATAGAAAGTACTTTTCCTTCCAAAACAAAATCAATTCCATAGAGAATCATTTCCAAAGAACATTCCGTCCATCTTGAAGACCTTCCAGAACTAAAAGAATCCCAATACAAGGCAACAGGCGACACACCACAGTGTCCATGAATCTTTGAAAACAACCTCACCAGATATTCGCATCGAGTCTTCAGCTCTGACGTCGACGATTTTAATGCGAAAATAGGAACCATAATCCGATACATTTATGTCCCATTTTCGATCCTCGGTCCCTGGTGCCTCGTGTTCGCCGGTTTTAAGTGAGAAATTTAATTAATTTGTACGGCAAGGAATGTCTTTGTTGCTTTCTGTTAACTATCTTTCCCCACTTAACAAGGTTAGGATTTCGCAAAATTAGGACTCGGGTCGTTATTGATCTTTGTAATATCTGAACGAAATTTTTCAACTTTTGGTGTCTGAAGACGAAAAAAAGTTTCATTATGCGTATGTAAGATTAATGCTGTAAAGGAATATTAAAAGAAAAAAAGACGTGATCTTTATAGTTTAGGTTGTGGATATCATTTTTTTTTTTTAATAACAGCTTTTTAAATGATTTAAATCTGTGGGAAACCGTATTAAAATTAATAGTGCATTTTTAATTTTTAAATAATGGATTACATACATTATTCCAAATATTACTTTAATAAAAATTATGTAAATGTTTTTTTTTAATATTAAATTTTATAAATATTATTTTTTTCTTTGGAAATTATGCTGTTACTCGTGGCTCAATGGAAACAAGCGTCTTTGGTGAGCATTGGGCCTTTGGTTGTAGATACTGTTTATAAAAACGAGGAGACTCGATGGTGTTTGTGATGTGTTCAGCATCTTGTCTCGTTCGTCAGACTTGAAGGGTCGTTTTCATTTTTATCTCATTATACGAAAATGCTGGGTAGATGGCCAAAAGCCAATGCACTCCTTCTTCAACGTCGCTGAACAGGTCAGGACTTCTACCTATGGGTGCTCTATCACAATAGAAATGGCAACCCTCTTCCTCTGGTTCGGAATCCACAATGGATAATTGGTTAGGTCCTCTGGCATTTTGTAGCTACAGGCTTCAGGTTCAAAACCTGGCGGGGGCAAAAATTTGTCAGTGGTTCGGAATTCCTGTTAAACTCTAGGAATCCCGGTCTAATTAGAATAAAGTGTGTACCAAAATAAACTTTTAATGAAAATTTTTAATCAGGATTTTTCTAAAATTTTGTAAAATATTTTTTATTTCAAAATAAATTATAACTAAAGTGGTTTGAAATAACGTAAATAATAAATAACAATAATAATAATAATATAAATTTTAATACAGCCAGGATTAACAGGAAAATCGTTTTGTAGTATTCATTTCGCTTATACCTTTCAATAAAGACATACGTAATAAATGAAAACAAGTAATATAAAAGAGAATTTTTAAAAAGTCAATAAAATCTCTCCTGGATTTTTTTTTTCACTCTATTGCAGAAAGTCCTTCATCAAATAATTTCATTCATTTTTTAAAAAGTTTAACTGGCGTCATCGTTTAAATTAAATATATGCAACTTAAATGTAAAAAAAACTAAAATTGAATTAAATTTAATTAATAAATTAATATTTGAAAAACGTATTTGCATCCAGTGTCATTCACTACAAGTTCAAAAAATGCATTGAACTTGAGTGGATGAATAAAATGTATTTTTCTATGAACGACTGAAAATTTGAACAAGATATATATAGGGAAAAGTCAGCTAATAGAAGAAATTGAAAAATACATACATAAATGAGGTAATTATAAAACTGTGCAGATGCAAGCGTAGCCTCATGTTGGGCGCCACATTGTAAATGGATGGGGATGAGTTGAGATTTTATAGACAAAGGCGTAAAAGCTCAACTTATATTTTGGAAACACTTATAAAAACAACATAAATAAAATATTTAGCACATTTAGAGATAAAAAGAATGGTAATTTTAGCTTCTTGGACTGACTCCACTTATGAATCGGAACTCTGGGCAAAGCGCAGGGTTTGCAAAGAATTGCAGGGTTGCACTAAATATACTTCCCCTCCTGGAGACAGTTTATTGGTTAACTAACGCGCAGGTTTGTGCTAAATATGTTTCTTTACTGGGTGAGAAATTTTAGACTATTTAAAAGTTTCTCGGCGGAGAAGAGAAATGCACTCTACTTCCTCTCGGATAAAAGAATTCTCCATACAGAAATGATCACTTCTTGAACGCCACAAGTGTAGCTAGTGTGTGTGTCAGGAGGAGGGGCCTGGATGGCCGAATAGCGCTTCTCTGTTGCTCGGTACCATATGTATCGGATTCAAATCCCGGCGGTGTCTATTTGTAGTGGTTGGGAATCCACTTTTAAGCTGGGCCGTCGGTCTCAAGACCGGGGAGCGTCAATGATGTCTATGACCGTAGAGCACAATAGTGAATTTCTTCTCACCCCACATCATTCCCAAACGAGTAAGGCAACTCAGCTCTAGGCACAGTGATGAGGTGTAGTAGTAGTTTGTGGAAGGAATCATGGTTTACTGTAGTTCTTTAATAAAAAGTAGAATTATTATTTTCTTAGTTTTATACTATAATTTTTATTAGTTTAAAGATATTTTTGTTCTAATGCAGCTGGAAAACACAGACAGTTGTCTTGAATGCCTTAAGGCAAAAGTTTTGACCTGAGCGTTACTCATAGGCCCTACCCAGGATATGCGTGTAGCTTAAATATAAGCTACGACGTGGAGATAACAATACCCCTGCAACGTTTACAATCATGTTAGACTGGGACCTACGGTTTTAAAGCGGATTCCGAACCACCACAAACGTCCATGACACTTCCCGGGACTCGAACACGAAACCTGTGGTACCGAGCGCTAGAGCTCTAGCCATTTATACATTCAAATGTAAAAATTTAAAATATATTTTTATTCAAAAAAAGTGCATATTCAAAATTGATGCATAATTTTTTTATAAAATTTGTAAAATAAAATTACATGTTTTGCTTAACTAAAAACAACCAAAAAAAATCACAATTTCACATCTTCTTCTATAAGAAGTTACAGACCTTTTCTGGAAATTACTTAAGTAATACATTTTTTGCTAGTTTCTTCAAATCTCTCTTTTTATCCTTAGTTTATCAAGTTATCTCCGGTAACTAGTCCAGTAAGCAAAAATAATCTTTCCTGGTAGTTAAAAAAAAAGTAAATCCAACTGCTGCAATAATGTGTTTTTCTTTTTTGAATTCTTTTTTGAATCTCAAAGGAAGGAAATTCAAAAATAGTTTTAAGTTAAAAATGTAAAAAAGATTATGATTTTTGATTGAAAACTTTGTAGAATTTTTTTCTATATTAATTAAAAAAAAAAGTTGAAAATGGAATTAAGTCGTATTTTCGTATGTAATTATTATAAAATCGGTTTATATTTTAAAATTACATTTGTAGACGTAAAAATGTGTAAAATAAGAACATATAATAAAAATAATAATATAACATATAATACAATAATAATACAAAAAAATATTTTTTGAATTTAGAACAATTAATAATATACAATTAATTTTAATTGCATATTTAGTATACTTTAGATTTTAAATTATTAATTTATTTTTCATGTATTTTTTCAAATTTTGTCTTTTGGCTTATTTTTATTTTACAGAAAATATTACGTTTAAGGATATTTGTGTATATTATTGTAAAATTTTAATTTGGTATTAAAATAAATAAATACCTGTATTAAAAATTAATTTTTTATTTATGTTAATGTGCCTATTTCTGAGAATAGTCATGACATTTAAAAATTTAAAAAAATTAAAAGAACACACAGAATTATTAGTTTTTAAACAGAAATATGACTTTTATACATCTTTTAAGGTCTCCTCCACTTTATTTAAATGTTTTTATTGATTTTTGAATTACTTTTATTTGACATTTACTAAAAGGTTTACTTTTTTAGCGTTTTCTGACAAATAGTTTTTACATGAAATAAGAATTTAAAGATTTAAATTGTCTGGAATATAGTTAAAAAAAAACCTAAAAGCACAGTAAAAGTTTTCTGAATACCGAATACAGTTGTGTAAGTTTATTGTAGAAATATTCAAATATTAGAAGGTTTTTAAATTGCAAAAAGAAAATGTTTTACATTATACTTACAAGCATAAAATCGCCATATAAAAGTTAAAAGAATAAATAAAAAAATCATTTATCTTTGTCTAAAAACAATAAGAAAATGTGAAAAATTTTCAAATTTCTTTAATGTTTCAAAAAAAATCATTGCAAATCTTTTATAATTCCTTCAAAAATATACGCAAAATAATAAATATTTCTGGTATTCCTGTCACAAAATGTATTTTTCTTAAATTTCTTTTTCAAATGTTTTGTGAGCTAACTATTTCATCAAAGAATTAAAAATTTTTTATTACAATGCATGAATTCAAAATAAGGCTTATTTTAAATGTGATGATGTTAAAATGTTAAGCAGATCAGAAATAAGGAATTTTTAAAAGAATCGTAATTTAAGTTAGCATTTCCTTTACCGTATTGATAATAAGAAGTTTAATTGCAGGATTATATTTTTCAATGATGCCTTGAAAAAATATTAATTTTAATTATTTCACTTAATGTTGCAATTTTTACAATAATATATATATATGGGGCCTGAATGGCCGAGTGGCTAGCGCTCTGGCGCTCGGTACCACAGGTTTCCGGTTCGAGTACCGACGGTCCCATGGATGTTTGTAGTGGTTCGGAATTCACTTTAAAAGTAGGTCCCGGTCCAATATGATCGTAGAGCGTTGCGGGGGCATTGTTACTCCGCGTCCGTGGCTTATCTTCAAGTTACAAGCGCCAGCTGGGTAATACAAAGTGAGTAACATCTTGTGCAGCGCTTGCCTTAAGGCATCCAAGACCAAGCTGTCAAGTGTTTGCCAGCTGCATTAGAAAGAAATATATATATATATAATAACAAGCATTTTTATACGAAATGCCTTTTGAAAAACCATATATTAGATTTGCAACCATGCTTTCCCTCCTACACACTGATAATCGCACCCCCCTTCCATTGATGTTCAAGATAAGTGAAATGGTCAGTCAGTTCGAGACGCTCACTCCAGAGGAAGTAGAGCCCATTCCTGCTCTTCCGCTGAGAAACTTTTTTGTAGTTAACGTTTAGTTAAACATCTACTGTCTCTCTCTCACCGAGAGGGACTATATTTACCTCAAAAGCTTGCGTATTAGTCAGCCTACAAACTCTCACCCGGAGAAAAAGTATATTTAGAGCAAACCTGCTCTCCTTTGGGTATACTTGAGCTTAGTCGAGAGGTCTGAATCAGAACTGGAGTCCTTCCACGAAACTATAAATGTCCGTCTTTTATATAAAGTGTGTTGAATGTTGTAAGTGCTGTAACTGTATGCGAGTGCTTTTTTGTGAATGTGTGAATAAAACAGTGAGTTCTCAAATCTGGGATTCGAATATCTCAACCCCAGCCACATCTATTTTTAATCTGGAGCCACACGTGAGGCCCACGTATACCTGCACACTACATGTTCTAAAAATGAATTTAGAGCGATTTATTTCTCATTTACGTATGGGTTTATAGAAAAGTATAAGAGAAATAAACTCAGCAATAATTTTAAATTTCTGTCCTTTGGTTTTAAAATTTATATTTTATTTATTATTAAAATAATTGTTCGTGCAATTTATTTATTTTTTATCCCACTTTGTAGACAGTAATATCTACACCGAGTCCAAAAGCTAGTATGGTCTCATGGAAGGAGAAAAAGGAGATAGCAGCTATTGTTGTGATGGAGCACCTGTTGACAGAAGGCTCACCCGCTTCGTAACGCTGACGAAGGATGACAGAATTTTTTCCGAGAGGACTTTTAGAGAAACTACCACGCATTTGTGTATCCTATGGATAAAAACCAGTAAACTCCCACCAGACGAGGCAAGATACTGAACATCCCAAACGCCCTCGATTCTCCTCGTTTTTTGAAACAGTGTATACAACAAAACACTCAGTGGATTTAACCTCCTGACTAATTCTTACCAGCGGCGTGAGTTGCCACTGAGTCACAAGTAGGGCAGATATCATGTATTTTCAAAGAGTAATAATTTTTTTTATAAAATATTGAGAAAATGTTAATAGAAATACACTCAAGAGCCAAAACATTATGGCCACCCCTACATTTTACAATGTACTCGCCTGGATGACGTGGAAGGCACGTGATCAGGTGGAAGTGGTATCTAACTGCTGCTGGAGAGTCTGAAGAATCATTCTTTCACTCTACTTCTGTGTGTGATGGGAACACACACAGAAGTAAGTGGAAAGGTGACAGGTGGTCATAATGTTTTGGCTCTTGAGTGTTTGTACGTTACCATTTCGAATATATGCATGGAAATGCAATACTTAAAAACTATTCCTACTTTATTAATTTTTAATAACAATTCCTCATTGATTTTATTCCTTTATAAAGATCTACTTAAAAAATAAAGATATCTACAACCAAGATATATAAAACCCATCTTCTGCCTTTTGATACCATAACAGCATTAATTTGCAATGCAAATGAAACCCCATCATCTTCAGACACAAATTTCGTACCAAGATATTACAAAAATCAATAACGATCCGAGTCCTAATTGCTAATTTCTTAACCTTGTTAAGTGGGAAAAGATAGTTAACAGAAAGCAACAAAGACTTTCCTCGTCGTACAAATTAATTAAATTTCCCACTTAAAATCGGCGAACACGAGGCACCAGGGACCTGAGGATCGAAAATGGGACATAAATGCATCGGGTTATGGTTCCTATTATCGCACAAATGACCTCAAATGGTGACGTTAGAGCTGAAGACTCGATACGAATATCTGGCGAGGTTGTTTTCAAAGATTCATGGACGCTGTGGTGTGTGTTGCCTGTTTGCCTTCTATTGAGATTCTTCTAGCTGCCGAAGGTCTTCAAGATAGACGGAATGTTCTTTGGAAATAATTCTCTATGGAATTAGTTTTGTTTTGGAATGTGAAGTACACTCAAGAGCCAAAACATTATGACCACCCCTACATTTTGCAATGAACTTGCCTGGATGACGTGGAAGGCACGTGATCAGGTGGAAGTGGTATTTAACTGGTATTAAGTGGTGATATTAATCCATGCCAAGACAGGGTTGAAGCTGTGTTGCGCGCCAAAGGTGGGCCAACTCGTTATTGACAGGTGGTCATAATGTTTTGCTCTTGAGTGTACTTGCAGTTTTGATTATCATTGATGACAGTAATACTTTTAAAGGTAATTGATTTGGGTATAACACATTTACCAGGATATTGCAGTGATACTCAGTTTGTGGTTCTTAAAACTAAATTTTAATTTATATAGAAAAAATTTGATTTATTTCGATAGCTTATTTGCAAATATTTTTAGAAGTAAGTTCCCACACAGGATTCTTAGTACTTTCTTTTAAAGTAAGGTTTGGATGTTTTTTTTTTCTACAAATTTATTTTCCAAAATATGAAAAAATGATACTAGTATTTCCGTTGTAAAAATTTGAAATATTAAAGTGAATGTAATGGAAAGAGTAGCTATATATTGTTTATTAGATAATTCTATTTCCCTTCTATTAATTTTTGATTTGTTAATTTAGTCAATAACAAAAATTTAAAGGATTTCATATAGTGTTGCATTTTTATTGTAACTTTGAATACAATTAATCGCTAATAAATTTAAAATGTAATTTTTATGTACTTAAAAGTCCACAAATATTATTATAAATCATTTTTATGCAATTAATAAAAAATTTTCATTCAGGGTTCTTCGTAGGTTATTTAAGATATACTTCATTGATTTTACAAAAATAATTAACATTTTTTGTTTTCATTATATGCGCTCATTAAATACTTGTTTTTTAACTAGAACATCAATAAAATTGATCATGTAATGTATTATTTATCAATTATCCATACATAATAAATTGTTATACTTTTCTCACAGATTTTTTTAATCATTTAAAAGATTTAGAAAAAATGATATCCACAACCAAGATATGTAATACTTGTTTTAACTAGAACATCCAATAAAATTGATCAATGTAATGTATTATTTATCAATTATCCATACATAATAAATTGTTTTACTTTTCTCACAGATTTAATCATTTAAAAGATTTAGAAAAAAATGATATCCACAACCAAGATATGCCAAGGGCACGTCTTCTACTTTTTAATATTCCATCACAGCGTTAATTTGCAATGGACAATAAAAGCCCCCATCATCTTCAGCAACCAAAAGTTGCAAATTTCGTTCAAGATATTACAAAAATCAATAAGGATCCGAGTCCTAATTGCGAAATCCTAACCTTGTTAAGTGGGGAAAGATAGTTACCGGAAAGCAACAAAGACTTTCCTTGCCGTACAAATTAATTAAATTTCCCACTTTAAACCGGCGAACACGAGACACCAGAGACCGAGGATCGAGAACGGGACATAAATGCATTGGGTTATGATTCCTATTTCGCACAAATGACCTGAAATGCGACATTATAGCTGAAGACTCGATGTGAATATCTGGCGAGGTAGTTTCCAAAGATTCATGGACACTGTGGTTTGTCGCCTGTTGCCTTGTATTGAGATTCTTCTAGTTCTCAAGGGTATGTTCGATGGACGGAATGTTCTTTGAAAAAGGATTCTGTATGGAATTAATTTTGTTTTTTGGAAAAAGTACCTGCAGTTTTGATTATTATTAGTGAGGGTAGTAATGCTTTAATGGTAATTGACTTGTGGGTAACAAGCTTGGGATTATTACAGGTGTACTCAGTTTGTGGTTCTTAAAACTAAATTTTAGTTCATATAGAAAAGTTTATTTATTAAGACAGCTTATATACGGATATTTCAAATGGAACTTGCCACAGCATTCTTTAGTGACTTGTTTCTGAAGTAAGGCTTTGTGTTTTTTTTTCTAAAATCTACTCAACAAAATAATGAAAAATAATATTGATATTTTTATTTTTAAATCTTGAAGCATTAATGTAAATGTAATGGAGAAAGTAGCTTAAATTATTTATCAGATAATTGCTTTTTGTTTCGATTAATTATTGTTTACCTAATTTAGTCAATTATAAATTTTTAATGTATTTTATGTTGTGATGCTTTTTTATTATAACTTAAGAGCGATTAATCGCAAATAAATTAAAAATGTTATTTTCTATGTTCTTAAAAAGTCTAATATAATTCTGAATCAATTTTTATGCAATTAATAATAAATTACAAAATAATTTTTAATTGCTTATGCCTTTATTGAGTTAATAAAGAATTTTTCATTTAGATATCTTTGTAGGTTATTTAACATGTTCTTCATTGATTTTACAAAATAATTAAACATTTAGTTTTTATAATAAGTGTTCATTAAACGCTAGTGTTTAACTAGGACGTATGTATGTACGTAATGTATTATTTAAAAAATGATTCAAACGTTATTAATTTTAACACGGTTTCTCATAGATTTTAATCATTTAAAAATATTTACCTAAAAATTATCCATAACCGCGACATACAAGAGCACGGGTTCTATCTTTTTCGATTCCATTACATTGCTAATTGGCTGGATAAGGAAACCCCATCATCTTCAGACACCGAAACTTGCAAATTCGTTCATGATATTGCAAAAATCAATACCGATCCGAGTCCTAATTGCGAAATCTAACCTTGTTAAGTGGGGAAGATAGTTAACCGAAAGCAACAAAGACTTTCCTCGCCGTACAAATTAATTAAATTCCCCACTTAAAACCGTCGAACACGAGACACCAGGGTCCGAGGATCGAAAGGGGACATAAATATATAGGGGTTATGGTTCCTGTTTTCGCACAAATGACCTCAAATGGTGAAGTTAGAGCTGAAGACTCGATGCGAATATCTGGTGAGGTTGTTTCAAAGATTCATGGCCACTGTGGTGTTGCCTGTTGCTTTGTATAGAGATTCTTCTTAGTTACAGAGGGTCTTCAAGACGGACGGAATGTTCTTTTTGAAAAGGATTCTGTATGGAATTAATTTGGTTTTGGAATGAAAATAACTTGCAGCTTGATTATCAATGATGGCAGTAATGCTTCTAAAGGTAATTGATTTGTGGGTAACAATCTTTCTTGGGATATTACAGGTGCAGTCAATTTGTGGTTCTTAAGTTAAATTTTAATTTATATAGAAAAGTTCTATTTATTAAGATAGCTTATGTGCGAATATTTTGCATGCAAATTTTAAAGGCTTCCTTTTGTAACTTGCTTTCTCCACGCGATACGAAATACTGGCTAGTTTCCTTTATAGTCACTCCCGGAAGGCACTGTCTTCCTTCTTCAGCGTCGTAACCAAGTCAGACTTCTAGACTACTCCATCACAACAGAATCTGCCCCTTTCCCTTCTTCCATGAGACCATGTGTGTTCATTGACTTGGTGTAGATGTTGCTACTAAGTGGATTATTGGTTTTAATAAAACTTGTGGTTTTGAGGTTTTTAAAGATATTATACATTGATTTTACAGAACAACTAAAATTTTCGGGCCTGATGCCCGAGTGAGAATTCTGAAGCTCCGTGGCATAGGTTTCAGGTTCGATTCCTGGCGATGGCATGTTTTTAAGATATTATACATTGATTTTACAGAACAACTAAAATTTTCGGGCCTGACGCCCGAGTGATGAGAATTCTGAAGCTCCGTGCCATAGGTTTCAGGTTCGATTCCTGGCGATGGCATGTTTTTCAGATATTATACATTGATTTTACAGAACAACTAAAATTTTCGGGCCTGACGCCCGAGTGATGAGAATTCTGAAGCTCCGTGCCATAGGTTTCAGGTTCGATTCCTGGCGATGGCATGTTTTTCAGATATTATACATTGATTTTACAAGAACAACTAAAATTTTCGGGCCTGATGCCCGAGTGATGAGAATTCTGAAGCTCCGTGCCATAGGTTTTTCAGGTTCGATTCCTGGCGATGGCATGTTTTTAAAAGATATTATACATTGATTTTGGGAACAACTAAAATTTTCGGGCCTGATGCCCGAGTGATGAGAATTCTGAAGCTCCGTGCCATAGGTTTCAGGTTCGATTCTGGCGATGGCATGTTTTTAAGATATTATACATTGATTTTACAGAACAACTAAAATTTTGGGGCCTGATGCCTCCGAATGATGAGAACTCTGAAGCTCCGTGCCATAGGTTTCAGGTTCGATTCCTGGCGATGGCATGTTTTTTAAGATATTATACATTGATTTTACAGAACAACTAAAATTTTGGGGCCTGATGCCCGAATGATGAGAACTCTGAAGCTCCGTGCCATAGGTTTCAGGTTCGATTCCTGGCGATGGCATGTATGTTTGTAGTGATTCAGAATCCACTTAAATCGTAGATAAGGGTCTAATATGACTGTAGAACATTGGGCGTAGTGTTGGCAACCCTACCCAACAAAAAAGAAAGCATATCTTTTTCCGGAATTTGCCTATAGGTAGACGACCTTGGCACAGGAAGTGTTGCAATGAAGAAATTTAAATTTTTAGTTATTATCATCTATGCTCATTTATGACTAATTTCATTATTATAAAAGTATGTTTCTTATATATATTTTAGATCATATTTTGTTTCTACAGATTCTCTCTCTTTATGAAATTCAGGTTATCAGGGATCATTGAATTAGAATATCTCCCTATAGGGAATTCATAGAAAATGGATGTATCCGACATCATGCGAGAGCTGAAGATGATTCCCTTTGACAAATTTAAGGAAGCATAGTGCTATCGGACATTCGTTGCTTAGAAAGAGAGGTACATATGACAAGACAAATGCAAAAAAATAGTAGGTAGGTAGCCGCAAGACGCGAATGTATAATCCTGAACTCACAATAATTTTTAACTATATAGTTGAGAGCAGGTAAATACATCTGAATGTATACAGATCAATTTGTTTGCCATGTCATGAATAAAATAGTATTATAACAGTGCTTCCTACTGCACACTAACAAAATCATCCCCTTGTATCATTCTGGAGGAACGGTCAGTAGGTCTCGAGACTCTCACCTCGAGAGGAAGTACTGTGCAACATGCGCTCCTGCTGAGAAACATTTAGTTTATAGTCTTTCACCCCAAGTGGAAAGGCGTTTTAGTTACAAACCATATGTATTAATAGTTCTTGAGATCAAGTATATTTTTATCGCACTTTTTGCGTGTATCCGAGTTTCGGGTTTTCGACTTAGAAATGGAGTTCTTCCACCAATATATAATTATACGTCTTTAAATGTTATATACTGTACGTCTCTAATTGTACGTGGGTAGTATTTTGTGCAGTGTATCAATAAGGCTGGGATTTCTCCAACCTGTACCTCAAGTAACTCAATCAACATCATACAGTGGCAATCTGGTTGCTGCACAGTCTGCACTACAATATGCATGATATGTGCATATCATGAATAAAATAGCATTCGAACGGAAGATGTATTGTTCAAGTAAAAGCAAATAATTTCGAGTCGCATGCACAACAATTACTTGATAAAACTAAATAAAATTAAATCCGCTAAATAGGGCTTTATATATTTGTAGCCAAGCGGCCAAACTATGCTGAATATATATCGGTTCTCGTTAGATCACCGAAGTCAAGCATCATTGGGCGAGGTCAGTACTTTGGTGGGTGACACCTGGGAACATCGCGTGCCGATGGCATTCACATTTGGGACCTGAATGGCCGGAGTGTCTATCGCTCTGGCGCTCGGTGGCACAGGTTTCGGGTTCGAAATCCGGCGGTGCCATGGATGTTTGTAGCGGTTAGGAATTCACTTTAAGATTTGTTTGATTTGACGGTAAGAGCGTCACGGAGCCAAAGTCAGGCTTCTACCACGGGTGCTCCATCTGTCAACTAGACTGCTTCATTCCCCTTCCATCATGAGTACGTATAATAGTGGGCTGGTGGGCCCAGCCAAAGTGGGATAAGAAACAACAACAACATATTTGTTAGCCAAAAACAATCATTCTACAAATATAGATCCTTATGGTATTTGAGTAAAATGTATATAATTGATTAAATATTTAAATAACTCTCCGTAACCTAATATGATTTTGATTTTCATAAAAAAAAGAATTAATGAGGAATTCATTGTAACTAGTCAAGATAGATAAATTATATCATCTTATACATTTATGAAACAAACACATCTCATTTAAGGCAGTTCGTCTTTTTCAAATCTTCCATGAAAAAACGAATTTAAAAGTACATTTCGTGTCACGTGCAAGATGATGGATTTTCGCATGTTTCCTTCTAAAAACAAACTTTTTGTTTGTTAAAAAGAACTTTTAAAACTATTTCAGTTGTTTTTGTGAACTTTTATGAGAATGTTGGCAAGGTGTGGCGTTTTCGTCTGAATATATTTATGAGGGAGAAAAACTTTAAAAACTCAGTATTAAACAATTTCTTTGACAAGTGAAATAACTTCAGAATAAATCTCAAGTAACTTTGCATATTCATTCAAGTATATTACAGAGAAGTAGATTTCAGTATCAAGGTCGAGATAGAGGTCTATACTGCAGACAGTGGTAAAGGTCTAAATATTTCGTAATAGATATACACTGAAGTGACAAAAGTCATGGGATAGCAATATGCAAATTTTCAGATGGCAGCATCGCGTAGAACAGGTCTGGAAGTGCTCAGAGCTTTCATTTCTGTTCAAGTTATTCATGTGAAGAGGTTTTGACGTGATGATGACCGCACGACGGGAATTAACAGACTTTGAACGCGGAATGTTAGTTGGAGATAGACGCATGGGTCATGCCATTTCGGAAATCGTTAGGGAATTCAACATTCCCAGATCCACTGTGTCAAGAGTGTGCCGAGAGTATGACATTTAAGGCATAACATCCCACCATGGACAGCGCAGTGGCCGACCGCTTGCACTTAACGACCGAGATCGGCGACGTCTGCAAAGAGTCGTAAATTCTAACAGACAAGCAACACTGCGTCAAATAACCGCAGAAATCAATGTGGGACGTACAAGGGACTTGTCTGTTAGAACTGTGCAGAGAAATTTGGCTTTCTTGGGCTATTCCAGCAGAAGACCGACTCGAGTGCCTTTTTACTGACAGAACGACATCGCTTGCAGCGACCTCTCGTGGGCACGTGAGCATATCGGTTGGTCCCTAGATGAATGGAAAACCGTGGCCTGGTCCGATGAGTCACGATTTCAGTTGGTAAGAGCTGATGGTAGGGTTCGAGTGTGGCGCAGACCCACGAAGCCATGGACCCAAACTGTCAGCAAGGCACTGTTCAAGCTGGTGGTGGCTCCGTAATGGTGGGCTGTTTTTTCATGGCATGGACTTGGTCCTCTGGGGCGACTGGACCGAACATTGACTGGAAATGCTTATGTTCAGCTACTTGGAGATCACTTGCAGCCATTCATGGACTTCATGTACCCAAACAACGATGGAATTTTTATGGATGGCAATGCGCCATGTCACCGGGCCACAACTGTTCGCGATTGGTTTGAAGAACATTCTGGACAATTCCAACGAATGATCTGGCCACCTAGATCGCCCGACATGAATCCCATCGAGCATTTATGGGACATCATCGAGGTCTGTTCGTGCCCAAAATCCTGCACCATCAACGCTTTCACAATTATGGACGTCTATCGAGACAGCATGGCTCAATATTCCTGCAGAAGACTTCCAACGACTTGTTGAGTCCATGCCACGTCGAGTTGCTGCACTTCGCCGGGCGAAAGGAGGGCCGACACGATATTAAGAGAGGTATCCCATGGCTTTTGTAACTTCAAGTGTAATCCGCTATTCATATTCTATTATTCAGAAATACAATTCCACTGTTAATTTAGTATTATTAATCTATGAAAGACTTGCAAATAAGCTTCACCATGCATTTGATTAGCGTCATATACAAAAAACATTGTGTCTAATAAAATATATATTTTAATCATTTTTATTCAATAAATATCATGGACTTAAGAAAACTTAAATTAAATGTTTTTAATCTTTTACATAAGTGTGCTGGTTGGACAAATCAGTCTCTAACTGGGTGTGGTTGGGTTGAGATACTTGAGGCACAGTTTGGAGAACATGCAGATTTATTTACATACGCACAAACACCACATACATATATGCAATATTTAACACATTTAAATACAGATATTTATAGATTTGTGGAAGGACTCCACTTCTAAGCCGAAAACTCGAAACTTGGATAAACACAGGGTAAGCGAAAAATGGTTCCTCTCATGGTGAGAGTCTGCAGGCAAACTAATGCGGTGAGATGCGTTAAATATAATTTCTCTTGCGATGAGGGTCTATAAACTAAACATGTCTCAGCTGGAGAGTAGGTTGCGTTGTACTTAGTTCCTCACGGGTGAGATGTTCGAGACCTACTGACTCTTTCTCCCTGAACGGTACGGGATGCTCTCTTGTAGTGTGTAGGAAGAAGCACATTTACAAATTTATTTTTACCTAATCTTCAATATAGCTCTGTGTGAGTATTTTATATGCCGGGACATGAAAGCATGGGACATGATCATGAAGTCTATATTCCAATTCTAGAAGAGATATTTTTAACATGACTGAGTCAAAGAGAAATATGATATATGCAATCTTCTTTTTAAGGCGTTTAAATAACCTTCATTCTATATTTGATTCGATAAAAAAGCAGTTGTGTATTGCAAAATAGGCGTACCCGTGGTGAAAGTTATTCTGTACTCTGCTCAACTTGTCAAGTTCCATTTATTATTAGTTTTGTAATCGACAGAAACCGAATGTGGAAAAATAATTGAACATAAAAATGAACAAGTAATATAAAAAATAATAATAATAATAAGTCAATTCCTACTTTTATTCACTATATTGCAGATTGATATCCTTTATAAATAATTTTTCATTCATTTTTAAGTTTATCTGAAGCCATCTATTGGTAGATATATGCGACTTAAATCTAAAAACTTAATTAAATGTAATTACTGAATTAATATTTGAAAAAAACTGTATTAACATCCAATGTCATCCACTACAAGTTCAAAAAAATGTATTTGAGTGGATTAATAAAAAAGTATTTCATGAATGATTGAAAATTTGAGCAAGATATATATAGGAGAGTGTGAGCTAATAGAAGGAATTGAAAAAAAAAAAAAATTTAAATCTTCTCTTTTAAATGTTTCAAATATGTGTTTTTAGTTTGTGTTATTTGTAAAATAATTCAATATGCTTAAATCAAATATGTGTTGAGAGTTTGAATTTATTTGTCCAATAATTCAATATTCTTAATTAAATATCTGTATATAGTGTTATCTTCTTTTTTTGTTATCATTAATTGACATAACTTTCAGTTTATATACATATATATATGTGTGTGAATTTTATTGGTACCAAACGTACTTAATCGAACCACCACCCGCCATCAGCAACTCCGCCGCGTTCCTTTTTTTCTTGCCCTTGCTCTTTCATTAGAATCCCCGTACAAGACAATAGCCTTATATGGAGTTACTCTCTTGTTCGTGGTGCCATCTGTTGTCTTTTTTATAATAACAAATAGTTTACAATAGTTCATATCTATTTTTAAAAAAATAACAAAAATGTCAAGACTTTTTAACCACTTGCACTATGCATTGAAGCAATGGCTTTTGATTGTACTACAAAGCTCTCATCGGCTTCCATATAAACTACACACTTTGTTATTAACCTCACACTTTGCAGGACTTTTTTTTTTTTTTTTTTTTTTTTTTTGGTTTTTCCTCTGTCGAACCCCAAAGCATATGGGACATAAAATTTTATTTATAATGTTAAAAATAAGATCTATAGGGTGAAGTGATAGTGAAGAGTTATAGTGATTTTTGAGCTTATTAATTTGAAGATTAATTTATAAAATAATTATCTTCAAATTCTTCAGCTCATTCAAATTTTTTGAAACAATAGTTTGAAATCTAAGCAATCACAAAATACTTATGACATTAAGTACAATAATATTAAAATATGATGGCGACGGGAATATTAAATTGGAAAGAATTACAGATCAGTTAAACTTTTTTCTAAATTCAATATTCACTGGTGGCAGCAATAAAATAAAAATATTGTTAAATGAATTTTTTAAAAAATGCTGAGACTGATTAAATTAAATCAAATATTAATAATCTCCCTATAATTAAAGTTTAGAGCAGAAAAAACCTTAAAAAACTTAAAACATAATGATAGTTAATAGCTTCTTTTCTATTAATATTATTGTACTTTAGACCGCTTCATAAGGGAAAGCTTAAATAAAAATCTGGAAAATAATTTTAAAAAATGGCTTTTTCAGTTGTAGTTAGATTTGCAGTTTTGATAAAGTTAAGTATTTTTCATTTTTATTTTTTATTTATTTATTATGTTGTTTTGGTTGTTTTTGTTGGGATGGTTTGAGGCAATCCTGTAAAACAAAGTGCGGCTTTTTATCCGCCGATATCTTCAAAAACTTTATTAAAGATTTATTAGTATATGTCTAGACGTCTTTGAGGTCAACGCGGAAGCAGACCTCCTCAATTTTACTTACAGGTGATTATATTTGAAATTTATAATTCGGAGTGGGGCCTAGAATCACTAAGCAAACGGTGTTTTAAATTTTTAAACAAATACATCTTGCTTTGAAGCACGATAAGCAATATAGAAGAATAAATTACCGTGTCTGTACTAAGGATAAGCATAGAAAAACCATAGACTAGATAATTCGTTAATTAGGTCTACAGGACAAGTCAGTTATGAAAATTAAAATATTTGTTTTATATGTAGAAAAAGTCAAAGACCTTTTGTGATACACTTTTTGTAACTGGATGCTCTTGATGGTGAGCCGTTTGTAACTGTAGACACATTGATATACACCTTGGATGATTGCAGGCCCTGTGCGGTCCATCTTCTGTAATTGTAGGTTCTCTTTAATGCATGTTACGTAATTGTAGATACTTCGTGGTACATCTTATGCAATCACAGGATCCTTGTAGTATACCTTGTAAAACATGAACTTGTACATGTATAACTGACCGACATTTTCGTATCGTATGGGAGAAAACCGGGAAAATTCCCACCAGATTATCCAATTCACGACGCAAATTGCTGAACATACAAAACGCTATCGTGGCCCCTCGAGTTTTTCAAAAGTGTCTACAAAACGCGGATAACGGACTACACTTCAACCCTGATGCTCACCAGCGGGCATTTGCCACTGATCCATGAGTCGGGCATAAAAGAATGTAGTAGTTATCTAGTTAAAAACTAGTCTTGAATGCGCACATATCATAAGACGTCAAATTTTAATGGCTTGTAAAATCACTGTAGAATACCTTTAATGTACCAACCTACAAAAACCTTCAATGAAAAATTCTTTAAAGATATAATAAACCAGTAACGGTATAAGCAATTAAAAATTGTCTTGTAATATATATTATTAATTGTATAAAAAATTTATTTAGAACTATATTATTAGATTTTTCAAGTACATAAAAAATTACATTTTAAATTTATTAGCGATTAATTGTTTTCAAAGTTAAAATAAAAATACAACTCAATATAAAATACTCTAAATTTTGTGACTGACTAAATTAGCTAATAAATAATTAATAAAAGCAAAAAAAAAAACAATTATCTGATAAATAATTTAAGCCACATTCTCCATTACAATAGCATCAATATTTCAAGTTTTAAAAATGAAAACATTGGAGATTTCCATTCCATATTTTTGAGAACAGAATTGTAGAAAGAAATATTATATATAGACCTCCACCTACGGATGCTTCATCACAACAGTAGATGCCCCCTTTCCCTCCTTCCATGAGACCACCCGGGTTCTTGGACTTGGTCTAGATGTTGCTGTCTACCAAGTGGGAAAAGAGAAAAAAAAAACGATATACCTAATGTTGTTTCGAAACAGGAAAGTCTTTTACCTAGGAACGGATTGTCGAGTTGCTGCAATATTCATTTGTCTTACTATATCTTCTATAAAAACGCGCGTAAATGAGAAATAAATTGCTCTATTGGCAGTATTTAGAATAGTGTGCAGGTACGGATGGGCCCCACGGTGGGCTTCAAATTGTAAATGGGTGTGAATGGGTTGAGATATTTTAGGCATTGTTTCCAGAACTCACAATTTCATTTACACACTGACAAAAACTACAAATAAAAATACAATATATAACATATTTAAAGTTTTTTTTTTCTTCTAATGCAGCTGGCAAATAGACCGTTTTCTTCGCCATAAGGGCTGCACCGATGTTACTCACTTTGCATTACCCAGGAGTAGCGTGTAACTTGATGGTAAGCCACTGACGCGGAGTAACAATGCCCCCCGCACTCTACGATCCTATTAGGACCGGGACCTACGGCTTAAAGTGGATTCCGAATCACTACAAACCCCCATGGCAAAGCCGGGATTTGAACCCGATACCTGTGGTACCGAACGCCAGAGCGCTAGCCATTCGGCCATCAGGCCCACACATATTTAAAGTAAAATACATAATTGTAGCTTCGTGGAATGACTACACTTCGTAGTCGGAACTCTTGCCAAAGCACAGGGTGCACAAAGCAGTGCAGGAATGTATCCTTCTTAGATCTCATTCTTCAGTCGTTTTGTTGTTGTTTCTTATCCCACTTGGCTGGCCAAGCCCACGAGCCCATACGTACTCATGATTGAAGGGGAAGGGCAGCTTCTGTTGTGATGGAGCACCCCGTAGGTAGAAGTCTGACTTTGGCTCCGTGACTCTCTTACAGTCGTAGGAGACCGGGACCTACGGCTTAAAAGTGGATTCCGAACCACTACAAACATCCATGGCACCGCCGGGATTCGAACCCGAAACCTGTGGCATCGAGCGCCAGAGCGCTAGGACACTCGGCCATTCAGATCCCAAATTTTTTTGAATGCCAACGGCGCGCGGTGTTCCCAGGTGGTCACCCACCCAAGTACTGACCGCGACCAATGATGCTTGACTTCGGTGATCTAACCAGAACCGGTATATTCAGCATGGTATGGCCGTTGGCCCTCATTCTTTCTTCTTGTACTAAACATACGTCCTCTCCTGTGAGAGTTTATAGGCAAACTAATGCGCAATATTGTTCTAAATATATTTCCTCTCGGGGTTAGAGACTGTAACCAACTAATTCATAAACCTTTCTCAGCGTTATCTCAGAGATGCGCTCTACTTCGTCGGGAGTGAGGTCGATTTTTTATTTCTCTAGAACACCAAAGGGGTTTCTACAGTGTGTAAGTGGAAATATGGTTGCAAATTTAATTTATGATTTTCAGGGAGGCATTTCGTTTAAAAATACTTATTAATATATAATTATATTGGAAACAAAGTAAAACAAAAGGAAATTAGTAAATTAATATCTTTAGAAAAGTCATCATTGCTTTGATTCAAAGATATCATTCTGTAATGAAACTGATATTTAATTAAGTAAAGGGAATTGCTAACTTCCATAAAATGTTTTTTTTTAATTCCGCATTTTCAGAGTGGATAACATTTTTGCATCATCACCATTCACAATAAGCCACAATTTGAATTCCTGCATTATAATAAAAAAAATGATAATTATTTGATAAAATAATTTGCTTACAAAATATTTAAAAGAAATTTAAGAAGAATGCATTTTGATGACAGAATTACCATAAATATGTATTATTTTTTTGTATATGTTGGCAAGAATTATAAATAGTTGGCAAAATTCTATGAAACGTTAAAGAATTTTGCAAAATTTGCATCACTTCGTATTGTTTTTAGATGAGGAGAATTTATATTTTTATTTATTTTTTTTTTACTTTGTATGTCGATTTTATGCTTATAAGCTTTTATGATATAAAACTTTCTTTGCCGTATAAAAACCCTCTAATATTTGAATATTTTATAATAATTTTACACAATTGTATTCGGAATTCAGAAAACTTTTTTTTTGTGCGTTTTGGTATTTTTAAATTATATTTCTGACAGTTTAAGTCTTTAAAATTCTTATTTCGTTAAACTAGGAATAAGGAATTTCGTCAGAAAACGTCATAATAAGTAAACCTTTAGAAAATATCAAATAAAATTTATTCCCAAATAGATAAGCATATTTAAAAAAAGTGGAGGAGACATAAAAATGAGTATGAAAGACAAATTCCTGATTAAAATTAATTTTTGTATGTTAAAATGTGCACATTAGCATAAATAAAAAAATATAATTAAGTAATAGTTATTTATTTCCTTTAAAAAATTAAAAAGCAAATACATTATACACAAATAGCTTTAAATTTGAACATTTTCTGTAAAAAAAATAGTAAAATTACTACAAACGATAATTTTTGAAAAATACCTGAAAAAATAATTGCTTTAAAAATTTAAAATATAAAGGATACTAAATATGCAATTAAAATTGTCTTTTATTAGTTGTTTTAAAATTCAAAAATATTTTCTTATTTCTTCTTCTTATTATTATTCTATTATATGTTATATTATTATTATTAATATATGTTCTTATTATCTTACTTTCTACAAATGTAATTTTCAAAGTATAAATCATTTATAGAATAATTACATACGTAAAATGCAACTTTAATTTATTTCTAACTTTTTAAATGTAAAATAGAAAAAAATTATAAAAGTAAAAATACGAAATCTATTCAAACTATCTTAAACTTAAAAAGTATTTCTACATTTCCTTCTTTTGAGACATATAAAAAGAATTCAACAAGGAAAAAAAATTATTAGCAGTTGAATTTAATTTTTTTTAACTACCAGGAAAGATGTTTTTTTGCTCGCTGGATATTTACGAGTTAACATTAAAAAACTAAGACTAAGAAAAAGAGATTATAAAAACCAGCAAAAAAAATTACGTAAAACTATTTACAGAAAAGTGTATAATTTTTTTATAGGAAAAAGAAATTATGAATTTTTGGTTGTTTCAATAAGTTTTATTTAAAATAAAAAAATACTAGCAAAAAATAAAAAATTATAAAATTAAAATATTAGTAACAAATTAAAAATACTAGCAAAAATTAGTAAAATCAAAATTAAAAATACAAGTAAAAATTAAGCAAAATTAAAGGCAAAAATACTAATTAAAAAATTAAGATAATTTTGAATATGCATTGAATTAAAAAATATATTTTTTTTTTTATACTTTAAACTAATAAAATTTTAGTATAAAACTAATACAAATATTATTTCTACTTTATTAAAGAACTACCGTGTTCATGCTTCTTCGTATACACTGCCAAAAGCGCCCTCTAGTGGCATTCAGAAGAAATGATCAGTTCTTATCGAAACTCTTATCCGAGAGGAAATAGAATGCATCCCTGCGCTCAGCTGAGAAAGTTTAAATGGTATAAGAGTTTCTCCCCAGGAAGCAAATATTTAGCACAAATCTGTATTAGTTAAATTACAAACTCTTCCAGGAGTGGAAGTGTATTTAGTGAAACCCTCAAGTCCTTGTGCACCCTGCGCTTAGTCAGAGTTCTGATTCAGAAATGAAGTCCTTCCATGAAGCTATAATTATCTTTATTTTAATTATGTGTTAAATATTATATGTATGTGGTTTTTGTACGTGTATAAACAAAATTGTGAGCTTTGAAACTTGTATCTAAAGTATATCGACTCATCCCCATCAATTTATAATGGGGCGCCCAATGTGGGGCCCTCCCATTACCTGCATACTATTCTAATTACCTCATTTAGGGAATTTATTTTTCATTTACGTATGTTTTTATAGAAAGGTATAAGAAAAATGAATACTGCAACAATGGACTTTCCTTTCCCGGCATTTTAAAAATTTTATATTAGTATTATTACTGTTATTATTTCAAACAATCTTAGGTATAATGTTTTTATTCTTTTTTTTTCTTCTTCTGTTATCCCACTTGTTAGACAACAACATTTAGACCAAGCCCAAAAACCAGTGTGGTCTCATGGAAGAAAGAAAATGGGGAAGGGCAGCTTGTGTTGTGATGGAGCACCTGTACGTAGAAGTCTGACTTGGCTCTGTGAGGCTGCAGAAGGAGGAAAGTTAGTTCTGGGAGGACATTTAGGGGGGAACTACTCTGCATTGAATGGGAGAAAACCCAGAAAATTCCCATCAGTATTGATTAATGAGGCAAGACACTGAACATCTCCGTATTTTTTACAACAGTGCCTACAACAAAACCGCCAGATGATTGCACTTAATACCCAATATTCAACAGCGGGGCACGTTGCCACTGAACCACGAATAGAGCAGTTATAGTTTATTTTCAAAGAATAAAAATATTTTATAACATTTTAAGAAAAGCCTTAATATAAGTATTTGTATAATTTTCAATAAAAATGTATTTGGAATGTATGCATGCAATGTATTATTAAATAATTATTCACGGTTTCACAGGGATTTTAAAGATTTACGTAAAAAAATGAAATACACAACCAAGATATATACACTGAAGAGCCAAATCATTATGACCATCTGTCAATAACGAGTTGGTCCACCTTTGGCGCGCAACACTGCTTCGACCCGCCATGGCATGAATGCCACAAATCCTTGGTAGATGGCCGGAGACAGATTGTACCAGATGTTTAAGCAACGGTCATGCAAATCCGAGGTATTGCGAATTGGTGGTCTTTGAACTTCGAGCAGCCGTCCCAGGACAACCCAAATTTGTTCTATCGGATTGGGATCCGGTGAGTTAGGCGGTCAGGACCTTAACTGGAATTCAGAATCATGTTCCTGGAACCACTCCAACACAATTTTAGCCTTGTGACAAGAGGCGTTGTCCTGTTGGAACATTCCATTTCCAGCTGGAAAAACAGAGGCCATGTAAGGGTGCAACTGGTCCCCAATAATGTTCAGATACCCTGTAGCATTCATGGTCTGCTCTACCACAACCACGGGTCCCAGAGACGCCCAAGAAAAAACGTCCCCCAAAGCATAATACAGCCACCACTGGCCTGTGTATGACCTACTGTACATTGAGGAGAAACTGTTGGCCTGGAAGAAGGCTTATCCTGACACGGCCATCGGCGTGATGAATGACAAATCGTGATTCATCTGACCAGGCAACTCTCTTTCACTGATCCATGGACCAGTCACGATGTTCCCGGCCCAGCGTAGGCGCAGTTGGCGATGACGCTTGGTCAGCAAAGGCACACGAGTGGGACGTTTGCTGCGTAGCCCCATATCCAACAGTTTCCGCTGAACAGTGTGCTCAGATACTATTTCACTTGGCCCATTGTATTGGGCTGTCAGATGAGCCACTGTCTGGCTCCGGTTTTGCTTCACCATGCGAGACAGTCTCCGACGACCTTTTTCTTTGATAGCGTGTGGACGTCCAACACCATGTCGTCTACTGCTGCTTTTACCGTCATTCATCCACTTTGCATAAGTACTAACAACTGTAGATCGCGAACAACCCACGAGTCGTGCAGCTTCGGAAATACTTGTTCCTAGCCATCACAACTTCTAATTCTCGAGGGTCTTCAAGATGGGCGGAATGTTCTTTAAAAAATGTTTCTATATGGAATTACTTCTGGTTTGGAATGAAAAGTACTTGCTGTTTTGATTATTAATGATGGTAGTAAGGCTTTTAAAAGGTAATTGATTTGTGTGTAACAAGCTTTCTTGGGATGTTACAGGCATAGTTAGTAAGTGCTTCTTAAAACTAAATTTTAATGTATATGTAAAAATTCGATTTGTTAATATATAAATAAGGTTTATATGCAAATATTTTAAATTCATGTTTCCGTAGCATTCTTTAATAACGTGCTTCTAAAAGGAAGCTATGTTTCTTTCTATAAATCTATTCTCCAAAATATCAAAAAATGATACTGATATTCGTGTTTTTAAATTTTTTGGTATTAATATGAATGTAATATAGAAAGTAACTTAAATTATTGCTGATAATTGCTTTAGGTGTCGATTAATTTTTGATTGGCTAATTTAGTAAATCACTAACGTTAAGTGGATTTTATGCTGTGTTGCTTTTTATTTTAACTTAAAAGCAATTAATCGCAAATAAATTAATTTAATTTGTTTATTTACTTAATAAAAAAATTAATAGTCTTAATATTTTTTATGTATTTAAAAGTTTACTAATATAATTCTAAATCAATTCGTTTTGCAATTAATAATAAAGTACAAAACAGTTTTTAATTGCTTATACCTTTATTGGTTTAATACAAAAATTTTTCATTCAGGGTTCTTCGTAGGTTATTTCGTAGGTTAAAAAATCAATAATGGTCTGAGTCCGAATTGCGAAATCCTAACCTTGTTAAGTGGGGAAAGATAGTTACTTCATTGATTTTACAAAATAATTAAAATTATAGTTATTATGATATGTGCTCATTAACTAGAACGTCCAATAGAATGCAATGTATGTAATGCATCATTTAAAATAATTCATATGTTATTAATTTTTTTTACGGTTTTTCATAGATTTTAATCATTTACTTCAAAAAAATGATATCCACAACCAAGATATATATAGGGTACGCGTTCTGTCTTCTCGATTCCATCACAACGTTAATTTGCAGGGCATAATGAAACCCCTATCATCTTCAAACACCAAAAGTTGCAAATATCGTTCAAGATATTATAAAAATCATTAACGATCCAAGTCCTAATTGCGAAATCCCAACCTTGTTAAGTGGAGAAAGATAGTTACCGGAAAGCAACAAAGACTTTCCTTGCCGTACAAATTAATTAAATTTCCCACTAAAAACCAGTAATACCGGGCACCAGGGACCTGAGGACCGAAAGTGGGACATAAATGTATCGGGTTATGGTTCCCATTTTCGCACAAATGACCTCAAATGGTGACGTTAGAGCTGAAGACTCGATGCGAATATCTGGCGAGGTTGTTAACAAAGATTCATGGATACTGTGGTTGTTGCCTGTTGCCTTGTATTGAGATTCTTCTAGTTCTCGAGGGTTTTCATAATGGACGGAATGTTCTATGAAAAGGATTCTGCATGGAATTAATTTTGTTTTGGAATGAAAAGTACTTGCTGTTTTGATTATCAATGATGGCAGTAATGCTTTTAAAGGTAATTGATTTTTGGGTCACAAGATTTCTTGGGATGCTACAAACATAGTCAGTGAGGTAGAGTCAGTATGTGGTTCTTAAAACTAAATTTTAATTTAAATAGAAAAATTCTATTTATTAAGATATCTTATATACGAATATTTCGCATGAAAATTTCCACAGCATTCTTTAGTAACTTGCCTCTAAAATAAGCTTTGATGGTTTTCTATCAATTTTGTATTCAAAATATCGGAAAAGGTTACATTTTTTTTTGTCAATATTAAAGTTATAGCAATGGAAGAAGTAATTTAAATAATTTCTTTGATAACTGTTTTTTGCTTCTATTAATTATTGACTAGCTAATTTAGTCAATCTTGGCATCTCCGCCTCGTTGGGACAACCTGGTAGGAGTTTCCCGAATTTTCTCTCATACGTTACACAAATGCAAAGTAGTTCCCCTTAAAAGTCCTCCCGTAAAGAACTACTGTCTTTCTTCAGCGTAACGGATCCAAGTCAGACTTCTAACTACGAGTGTTCCATCAGAAAAGTCCTCCCCCTTCTTTCCCTCCCTCCATGAGACCACACTGCTCTTGGGACTTTCTTGGACTTAAGTCTTAAGTTCTTCAGTCTTAAAAATTAATCCCTTACTTAAGTCCTATGACTTAACTTTCCGATTGTACTTGATCTAGATGTTGCGCTATCTATCAAGTGGTATAAGACAAAAAAAGTCAATCACGAGGTATTATGAATTTTATGTTGTATTGCTGTTTTTATTTTAACATAAAAAGCAATTCATCGCAAATAAATTAAAAATGTTAATTTTTTATGTACTTCAGAGTCTACTAATATAATTAGAAATCCTTTTTTATGCAATTAACAATAAATTACAAGACAATTTTTAATTGCTTATGCCTTTATTGAGTTAATAAGAATTTTTCATTGAGGGTTCTTTGTTGGTTATTTAAGAATTTCTTCATTGATTTTAAAAAAAAAATAAGTAACATGTTAGTTTTTATGATATGTGCTCATTAATTACTGATTGTTAACTAGAAAGTTAAATAGAATGCATTTATGTAACGTATATTTTAAAAATTATTCATATGCTATTAATGTCCATACTTCAGACCAGGACAGAGGATCGAAAATGTGACATAAATGTATCGGGTTATGGTTCCTGTTTTCGCACATATGACATCAAATGGTGACGTTAGAGCTGAAGACTCGATGAGATATAAAAAATAAAACTTTAAAAAATTACTCGAATATAAAATTAAAATGTAATTTTTTTATTTACTTAAAATTCTACTAATATCGTTCATTTCGATTCCATCACAGCGTTAATTTGATGCGGATAATGAAAGTTATATGCTCTTCAGACACCAAAAGTTGCAAATTTCGTTCAATATATTACAAAAATCAATACCGATCCGAGACCTAATTGCGAAATCTTAACCTTGTTAAGGGGAAAGATAGTTACCGAAAGCAACAAAGACTTTCCTTGCCGTTCAAATTAATTAAATTTCCCACTTAAAACCGGCGAACACGAGGCACCAGGGACCGAGGATCGAAAGTGGGACATAAATGTATCTGGTTATGGTTCCCATTTTCGCACAAATGACCTCAAATGGTGACGTTAGAGCTGAAGACTCGATGCGAATATCTGGCGAGGTTGTTTCCAAAGATTCATGACCACTGTGGTGTGACGCCTGTTGTCTTGTACTGAGATTCTTCTTGTTCTCAAGGGGCTTCCTGATGGACGGAATGTTCTTTGAAAATTATTCTACATAGTATTAATTTTGCTTTGGAATGGAAAGCACTTGCAGTTTGATTATCAATGATGGCAGTAATGTTTTTATAGATAGTTGATTTGTGGATAACAAGTTTTGTTGGGATATTGCAGGTATACAAAGTTTATGGTTCTTGAAGCTAAATTTAGTTAAAGTTTAATTTAAAACTATTTTTACTAAAGCTTCATATATATTTTATATTTAGTTGTGCTTTTATTTAACCTTGAAAACAATTTGTCTTTAATAAATTTAAAATGTTATTTTTTATGTACTTAAAAATCTACTAATATAAATCTAAATAAATAATACAATTAATAATATATTAAAGACAATTTTTAATAATGAATTATGACAATTTTTAATAATATATTACAAGAAAATTTTTTTATTGCCGGACTCGTAGTTCAGTGGCAATGTGAGCCGCTGGTGAGCATTAGAGATTCGGCCCGTTGATGACTTTGTTGTAAACACTGTTTCGAAATACGAGGAGACTCGATGTCTTTGTTTTTATATTCAGCATCTTGCCTCATTAGTCGGTGGAATGTTTAATTTTTTTCCCCATACGGTACGAAAATGGGAGGGAGTTCACCCTTAAAGTCCTCCCAGAAGGCACTGCCCACTTTCTTCAACAACACTAAGCCAATTTAAACCATTCTGGAGCTCCATTAAAATGAAGCATTTTTACCATTTCCTTCCATCCATTCATGGGATGCCCATCACACACTGCAGGACACTGAGGATTAGTCACAACAACAGACAGTTTTTAATTGCGTAAAACTTCATTGGTTTAATAAAATTTTAAATAATTTTTCATTTAAGGGTTTTGCTGATTATTTGAGATATTCTACATTGATTTTACAAAACAATATAAATTTTTAATTTTTATGACACGTGCTCATTTAAGACTTCGTTTTAGCTGGATAACAACTACATTATTTATTATAACACATATTCATATACATTTTAGAATCATGTTCGGTTACATGTTTAGTTTCTACATATCATCTCTCTCTCTCTCACTTTTATGAAATTCCACTATACCAGGGACAGTTGACTATTGAATTAAATGATTTCCCAATGGGAAATTCAGAGGGAAACTGATGCCATCCAATATAGTGTCATCGAATATTCGTTGCTTAAAGTGAAATCATATAAAATAGTAAGACAAATGAAGAAGTAGGTAATTAGGCAGGCAAAGGACTCGAATATAAAAGCCTGAACACATAATTATTTTAACTATGTAACTGTGATCATGTAAATGCATATATATGTGTATACATCAATTTCAGGAATAAACTATGTGTCATATCATGGAATAACTAGCATTATATCAATGCTACTTCCTACGCACTGGCATGCCCTGGGGCGTTCAGGAGAAATGGTTAGTAGGCCTCGAACATCTAACCCGAGAGGAAATATATTGAGCATATCCAGGTGCATTATTTGTCCTACAGTCTCTCACCCGGAGAGGAAGTATATTTCGCACACCCTGTGCTTAGCAGAGTTAAGGTATTTCGGCAAAGAAGTTGAATCCTTTCACGAAACTATAATTATCTGTTTTCAAATGTGTTAAATATTGTATGTCTCTCATTGTATTTTGATGTTCGTACATGAATAAATAAAGCTGGGAGTTCTCCAACCTGTACTTTAAATATATCAATCTAATCACAACCAGTTACAATTTGGTTGCCCAACCTGCACACTACAATATGGGTGATATATGCGCATATAATAAATAAAGCATTGAGAAGAAGGAAGATGTGTAGTTCTTCAAGCAAAAGCAAGTACTATTTTACAAACGACATGTACGACTACTACTGGATAAGGCCAAATAAGAATAAACCCCCTTATATCTAGCTTTGTGGGGAACGAAATAGCAAAAGGTACCACAGGTTTTCGGGTTCGAGTCCCGGCGGTGCCATGGTTGTTTGTAATGGTTCGGAATCCACTTTAAAAGTAGGTCCCGGTCTAATAGGATCGTAGAGCATTGCGGGGGCATTGTTACTCCGCGTCCGTGGCTTCTCTTCAATACACGCGCCCCTGGATAATGCAAAGTGAGTACGTCTGTGCAGCATTTGCCTTAAGGCATCCAAGACCAAGCTGTCTGTGTTTGCCAGCTGCATTAGAAAGAAAGAAAGAAAATAGCTAGCTTTGTATATTTGTAATATCAAAACCAATCATCCTACAAGTATAGACCCTATGATATTCGAATAAAATGCATATAATTGATTAAATATATAAATAACTGTCTGAAAACTAACGTAATTATATTTTCCATCAAAAGAATAATTTAATAAAAATAATTTATAGTTACTAGCCAAGATAGATATAGTATACCATTTTATACATTTATGAAATAAACACATCTTATTTAAGGCAGTTCGTCTTTTTTCAAATTTTCCAGGAAAAAACGGATTTAAAAGTACATTTCGTGTCACGTGCAAGATGATGGATTTCGCATGTTTCCTTCTAAAAACAAACTTTTGTTTGTTAAAAAACTTTTTTTTTTTAACTATTTCAGTTGTTTTTGTGAACTTTTTATGAGAATGTTGGCAAGGTATGGCGTTTTCGTCTGAATATATTTATGAGGGAAAAAAAACTTTAAAAACTCAGTATTAAACAATTTTCTTTAGACAAGTGAAATAACTTCAGAATAAATCTCGCGTAACATATTCATTCTGAAGTATATTACAGTGAAGTAAATTTCAGTATCAAGGTCGAGATAGAAGTCTAGACAAAGGTCAATGTCTAGATATTTCGTAAGAAATATATTCTACTATTCAGAAATACAATTCGACTCTTAATTTAATTATTATTAATGTATGGAAGATTGCAAATGAAAGTAAATAAGCTATTTCTTATCATTAGCGTCGCATAAAATATTTTCTCTAATAAAATATATATTTTAATCATTTTTATTTAAGAAATATCATTTACTGATGAGAATTTAAATAAAATGTTTTAAATTTCTGTATTCTATAATGTGCAGGTTGGGCAACCAGTTAGTAACTGGGCGTGGTTGAATTGAGATATTGGATGCATAGGTTGGAAAACTCACAGCCTTTATTGACACGCGCACAAACACCACACACATAGAATATTTAACACTTTTAAGGACAGACAATTATAGATTGGTGGAAAACTCCACTTCTAAACAGGAAACTCGGCTACGCACAGGGTGCGCCAAATATACTTAAACTCCATGTATGATTTTTGAGCATCTACTAAAACATTAGAAATGTAATGTGCAAGTTGGGCAATCAGATCGTAACTGGGTGTGACTGGGTTGAGATATTTGATGTACTGGTTGAAGAACTCATAGCTTTTTACTTGCACACGCACAATCACCATACACATAAAATCAGAGACATACACTATTTAACACATTTAAATATATTTATAGATTCCACTTCTAACGCGAAAACCCGAAACTCGGCTACGCGGAGAGTGCAAGAAATATACCTTCTCTCGGAGTGAGAGTCTGTAGACCAGCTAATGCGCCAGGATGCGCTAAATATATTTCCTCTCGGGATGAGCGACACTATAAACAAGACATTTCTCACGGGAAGCTCAAGTTGCGCAGTATTTTCTCTGAGTACTGGCAACTTGGAGAGTCTGGAGTCCAACTGACAACTTTTTCGGAATGCCAAAGGAGGCGCTTTTTGCCAATGATTAGGAGAAAGCAAATTTATAATGTAGGTTACAAATTTCTTTTTTATCTTATATATAATATTGTTCTGTGTAAATATCTTTAATAGCTAGAAAATCATGAAGCTTATATTCCAATTCTCGAAATCATCTTTTAACATGACTGAGTCAAAGAGGAATATGATTCTTAGAACTATATTTTGAACACATTTAAATAATCTACATCCTATTTTAAATTGGTTTGGTGAACGCAGTTCTGTGTTGCAAAATAGCCATACATATGGTGAATGGTATTACAAACTATGTTCAACTTGACGTGTTCAATTTATTATAAATTAAAAAAATCGATAAAAAGCGAAAGTGGAAAAATAGCTGAACGTAAAAAAGTTTGAAATCTTCTCTTTCAAATATTTCACATATTCGTCTATTGTTTGTATTTATTTATTAAATAATTCAATATGTTTAATTCAAATACAGTAGAACCTCGATGCGTCGAAACCCTGCACAACTTGAAAAATTTTTGTTCCCTTCCCTTCAAACCTCAAAACCACCATTACTCGAAATTTCAACCCTCTATAAGTCGAAATAATTAGTCAATCCCCACAAGCCATTTTACTATATATTTTCCCACCGTAACTTTAAAAAAAATTGGACCTCTGTATCTCGAACATTAGCAATGTTGGATTTTACAATGTTTTTTACAACTCGATCATTTGAAACTAATTACTTCTATAGCTCGAAGAAAATAAGTTACCGACTTTAAGGATTTTTCCGACAATGCACGTCATTGTTTCTTAGAAAACAATGTTTGAGTATATAGTAAATAGAATAACCAATTCTATTAAATAGCAACTCGGAAGAAAAAGAATTTTCTGCTCTTTATAGCTTAGATAATGCTGTAGGTAGAGAATGATCGATTTGTCTAAAGCAAAAAAAAAAAAAATAATAATAATAACTGACTTTTTTAATACATAATATTTTTAATTTTAATGTTGTTTCGGAATTATTTCGTTTTTTTTATTGTAGAACATACTATAACTTTTAAGTTGCAAATAATCATGTTTATTACATTCTCTGTAACTTGAATTTTTATTTATTTTACCTCTTTATCTCAAAATAAATTAGAAAGAATCTAGACCTCTACAAGTCGAATGTTTCCTTACAAAATCCGCGTTAGTCGAAATCATCCATAAGTCGAAAACTCTATAGCTCGAATTATTTGGCGTCTCCCTTGAAGTTCGGCTTACAGAGGTTCTACTGCATATATCTATATCTTGTATTTATCTATGAAATCATTCAATATGCTTGATTAAATATCTATCTATATCTGGTATTTATTTTTAAAAATTACAAAAATGTTAAGGCATTTTATTCACCCTGTAATTTGAAGCAATTTTGGAACTAGAGCACGTGCTTGATATTCACAAAGAACTCGTCAACTTCCATATAAACCATACAGAAAACAGTACAGGACTTTTTATTTTCGATTTTACCTCATTCGGACCAGAAAACATATGGAACATAAAATTTTATTTGTTCTGTTAAAAATAAGAACTATAAAGATGCCTTTAAATATTTTGTAAGCTTATTAATTTGAAGATCAACTTATAAAAAATTATCAAATTCTTGAGCTCATTAATTTTTTTTTTTTTTTTTTTATTTATTTATTATTTTTTTGTTTGCGATTAATAGCGTAAAATCTAAGCAATCTCAAAATACATATGACATTAAATACAATAACATTAAAATATGGTGGTGATCGGAATATTAAATTGGAAAGAATTATAAAACAGCTAAGCTTTTCTAAATTTAATATTCACTGGTGGAAAGAATACAATAAAAATTAATAAAGATATTGTTAATTAATTTTTTTTTTTTAATTTGTCGAGAGTGATTAAATTAAATCAAATATTTATAATCTCCTATAATTAAAGTTTACAGTGGAAAAAAACATTAAAAAAACATAAAACTTAATGATAGTTAATAGCTTCTTTTCTATTAATATTATTGTAGTTTAGACTCTTCATAAGGAAAACTTAAATAAAACCAAAAAAAAAAAAATGGAATTTGTTTTTTAAATTGTTTTCTCAGTTGTCGTTAGATTCACAGTTTTAATAAAAGTACAATATTTTTCATTTTATATTTTTTATTTATTTATTTATTTGTTGTTGTTGTTGGGATGGTTTGAGGCAATACTGTAAAACAAAGTGCAGCTTTTAGTCACATAATATCTTCAAAAACTTTATTAAAGATTTATTAGTATATGTCTAGACATTCTGAGGTCAACGCGGGCGCAGACATTCTCAATTTTACTTACAGGTGATTATATTTAAAATTTATTATTCGGAATGGGGCCTAGAATCGCTAAGCAAATGGTGTTTTAAATTTCAGCTCATTTATTTATTTTTTTTTTTTTTTTTTTTTGCGAACACTCGCTTGGAATCTAAGCAATCTCAAAATACTTATGACATTAAGTGCAATATTATTAAAATATGATGAAGATCGGAATAGTAAATTGGAAAGAATTACAGATCAGTTAAGCTTTTCTAAATTCAATATTCATTGGTGGAAGCAATAAAATAAAAAATAATAAAAGTTTTGTTAATTGAATTTTAAAAAACGCTGAGAGGGATTAAATTAAATCAAATATTAATAGTCTCCTATAATTAAATTTTACAGTGGAAAAAAAATATAAAATATAATGATAGTTAATAGATTCTTTTCTATTAGTATTATTGGATTTTGGACCACTTCATATGGAAAACTTAAATAAAAATTTGGAAAAGAATTTTTTAAATTGCTTTCTCAGTTGTAGTTAGATTCGCAGTTTTGATAAAGTGAAGTATTTTCATTTTTTTTTATTTATTATGTTGTTTTGGTTGTTTTTGTTGGGATGGCTTGAGACAATCCTGTAAAACAAAAAGCAGCTTTTATCCAGCAAGTGTTTTCAACTATGAACCTTAGAAAGAACTATTTCAGAAGTAGACTGACAGATGAGTCTTTAGCTTCGTTCCTTAGAGTCAGTACATCTCACTTCGAACCTCAATATAAGGAACTTTTAAAAATGAAATCGCAATTTCATTCATCTCATTAACATATTTAAATTGTAATACCTGTTTGTATATTGTTTTTAAAATTTGAGAAAAAAATTTATCTTGGCCAGCCAAACTTTTTCCGATTTTTGGCCCGCAATCGAAAAAGTTTGCCCATCCATGATTTATACCAATCGCTACAATACTTTCTATGTGGCAAAAACATTTGAATATTTCAATCAAAATACCATCTCCACATATTTTGTTAAAAACCAATTGTTTTTTATCGACTGGGCATTGAAAATCTACACACTAGATTTTAAAAGGTTATATCTGATATCATCAAAAACTTTATTAAAGATTTATTAGTGTATGTCTAGACATCTCTGAGGTCAACGCGGACGCAGACATTTTCAATTCTACTTACAGGTGATTATATTTGAAATTTATAATTCAGAGTGGGGCCTAGAATCACTAAGCAAATTGTGCTTTTAATTTTTAAACAAATACAGCTTGGTTTTAAACTCGATAAGCAATAAAGAACAATAAATTACCGTGTCTGTATTAAGGATAAGCATGAAAAAAAAACCGTTAATTAGGTCTGAAGGACACGTTAGTTACGAAAATTAAGTTTTTGTTTTCAATGCAGAAAAGTCAAAGACCCTTTGTGATACACTTTTTGTAATTGGATGCTCTTTGTGGTAAACCGTTTGTAATTTTATGTCCCTTGCTATACAACTTGCATAATTTTTTTAGGCCTTTTGTGATAAACCTTGTGTAATTGTAAGCTCTTTGTTGTATATTTTTTATGTAATTGATGACACTTTGTGGTACATCACACGTAACCGCAGGATCCTTGGAAGTGTTTGTAAACCACATCGTTTTGTATCCGTAAATGCCCTCTGTGATATACCTTGTGTAATTAAACGCCCCTTGTGGTGCACTTTTATATAATAGTGCACTCTTGTGGTACAACTTGTGTTGAATTCTCTTGAATGTGTTCGTTCAAAAGGCGATTACCTCAGGACTTTGAAAATTTAAAAAATATAACGTATTTCTAAAGGGAAAAACAAAAAACATTTTTTTTAGGAAAAACATATTAGATAATGTGATAAATTTTTTGGGGGTTTCAATTCTTTTTTTTCTTTTTTAAACTCAACATAAAGAACAAATTAAATTAAAAAAACGTGTAACGCTTTGAAAATAAAGAATTGCCTAATTATAGAGTTACTGCAAACACTAGTTTAAACACTACAGTAAACTACAATAATGCAATGGTTTAAAAGTTAATTATTATTCTTAAATATAACTATAGAAGTAAAAGGAAGTTTTTTTAAATAAAAGTACAGGTATGTAAAGGATGTTTTATTATATTTACCTCCAGCATGGTTAATAGCTGTATAGAATTCTCACAATAATCTGAAGAATGGAGAAAAAAAAATCGAAGACATTCTTTTCACTTTTGATTTGTTCTTTTTTTTCATCCCTTTTCCTTTTGGTAATTTCCTTATTCTCCTTTTAAAATGAATTGTTTGCCCAGGGAACTAAAAATTTTAAGTTTTTTTAAAAATTGTACTTTTAAACCTTTTCAAGTTAACTTCAATTCATTTCCGATAGAAGGAGAATTTGCTAATTTTCTTTTCCGTCATTCTTTTTGTGATTTTAGCAACGATTTCTTTTGTGTTCATTAAAATGGTATTACAGAGTATTTCGATTTTGAAATGAGGTAAACTATAAAACATCTTACCTGGTAATTTTTTTCTTTGTGATTTTATTCCTTTTTATTTTTCTTTCTTCATTTTGGTCGAAATAATGGTTTTCCCTCCCATTTAAATAAATGAATGTAGTTAGTTGCAATTTCCATGCAATCAAAGATTTAGACTGTAAAAAGAATCTCAACTCGTTTATAACAATTTCGGTTTAAATTCTGGTTCTGTTTATAAGTCAACAATCTTTCACTGTTGACGTTTAAGTATATCATGCAAAAAAAGTAAAATAAACAAACAAAGCAGGGCTACATTTTGGTATTTAGTTACAATTATTATTTAAATATCAGGATAAAAATAAAAAACAATAATTCAAAAATATATATGATTAGATTTTTCATCTATATAGAAACTTTTATTGATACTATTAAAAAAAAAAAAAATACAATAAAAATTATATTTTTTCAATTTTTTTTTTTTAATTTCAACATATTTAAAAAAAATTATACAATATACAACGCATTAACAATATATAATTGTTTAATTTTACGATTAGTACAAAAAACTAGTATAGACACTACAATAATGCAACAATTTATAATTCTTATTGTTATTGTTAAATATAAAAATCAAATTAAAAATACCCTTTTTTATTAAATTATAGATCTATATATTGATGTTTTATTGTTTTTAATACACTCTTTTATAAAGATTTCCCTTAATCTTGTGCGATTCATCTTGTGCGTTTTAGAGAAAACCCGGAGCTAGAGTCCATTAAATAT